>JBAIAA010001621.1:0-60471 GCA_037893245.1 Crossaster papposus
CATTTTACTACCGAATTATTAAGAAATACCGGTATCTTACTTATATTTGAAAGTAAATAATGATTGTATGTAGGCATCTAGCAAAATGATTGTGCTAGATATCCTATATTTGTTTCAAAAGATTTAATTTTATAACAACAAAAATCACGATCGCCGGACGGCGATTGAAAAACCAAAAACAAGAACAACATATACAGTGTATACTTGTAAGAACTACTGCTCGACACCAGTTGAGAACAAATGCAGTTTTTCTGCTTTCCTCGGTATCCATTATTGTAAAACTTTGAACAGGTCAGTTAAAGGTAGGATACACAATTTGCAGATATCGAACAATTGTACTACCGAATTATAAAGAAATATTTTACTTATTTGAAAGTAAATAATGATTGTGGGCATCTAACAAAAAATATTAAAAATAATTTACAATCGCGGACGGCGATCGCAACAAAAACAACATACATGTAATAACCACTGCCCGACGCCGGTTGAAAACGAACGCCATTTTTCTTGCTTTCCTCGGCATCCATGATTGTAAAATTTCAAACATGTCAGTTAAACGATATTTACTATAAAATACAACTCCCCAAATCCACCCATTCATGAAAATTCAAGCAATTACCAATGGTGTATCCTACTTAAAAAAACAACAACTGATTACCCGACTAAACTAATTACCCGACTAAACTAATTACCCCACTAAACTAATTACCCCACTTATGTACTTCACGCGAATCCAAATGCGAAGCGACTCTGACAAAATTAGCCAGGGTTGAAATGTGTTGGACATTTGCAGCGTGAAAACTTGCCCTGGCTTTAAAAATTCACTTTTGCATTTGCTTTCGTGCTGAGTATGAAAGTATTAAAGAGGGAGAAAAGGAAATCTTGTTAGAAGGAAAGTGATACAAAGAACTTCCGATTCCGTGCAGTAGTTTTGATTCCAGCGTCATTTTTGTGAACCAAAGTCAGGGGCTCTAATTATAATTATTGCACTTGGTGAACATCCAAGACCAAATAACCCCTGACCTTGGTTCACAAAAATGACGCTGGAATCAAAACTACTGCACGGAATCATTTTCCTTCTAACAAGATTTGTTATGTATAATAGTGTAAATAGGTTCCTGGATATTGGAAAATACCAGTACGTTATCATATCCCTAAAGCTCAATTTTCTAATTTGTTTTTCAATGTTTAGTTTTTAGATAAAAGTACAATTCCTAAGCTAATTAAAAAAACATGATTTTGCAAGTTGCAGCCCAGAAAATGAGGTCGTTACAGTACCCTCAAGTGACCGTGCAAACGGTTTACATATGTATGTGTCATATTTGATTTGACAGATTTTTGGTGCCTAATGTCTAAGTGAAAATCTGTGTCTATAAACATATACGTATAAAAATACGTATCAAATCCCAAATGATGAACATCCGTCCAAACTCTGAGAATAACAGTTTTAAAGAGATATTACTATCAAAATATTAAAAAGTTTCTTACTTGTATCTGAAAGTAAATAAGGATTCTAGACATCCGATCAGGGGTGATATCAAGGGAGGGGTTGAAAAGATATTAAATGAATGTTGAAGACAATTAATGGGCACTTCAAACAGATATGGTAGGTTGAAATTAGTAAATTGCAAATCAGAGTGATACCAGTACCACCCTTTAATGACAGAGCAATTATCATACCACAGACTCTGAAGCAAATTTGATTATGGTACTCTGAATGATTGCGCACAATGGAATATGTGCATGCAGTCTGTACATGTACTGCGCGTACATTGTACCAGTAGGATTGCCTCTATTGAGAAAGCGATGCTACTACAAGTATGAGCATGAGAATGTCACTGCATGTCTACTGGCCACATAAATTTAGCAGTCCCAGACTTCATGTTGGCACTGCTTGCTTGCCAGCCTCCACAAAAGCTGTGCACATTGGATCTGAAGGTCAAAACTCACTCATTGATTGGCAGGGTGGACAACCAATGGCAGACATTGATCCAGGAGGTTGCTGGTTGAACCATTTGCTGTTGCCTTGACAACTATAGGGTGGTTTTTATGTTTTGTTTGTTACTCTGGCACATTATTTATAGTGTGAACATTTGAAATTGTGGGACTTTTGTTTCAAGGTCTTAATTGCAATACATAGATTTGAATTGTAAATGAACTACAAAGTATAATGATTACCAACAATGTGTGATGAATTTAGTAGATAACTGGATTTGATTTTAACAAATGTATTATGTACATGTAGTGTATACTTTCCATGGCAAAGTACCCAAGTAGATGTTCTGATACACTGTACACACACTAAGTGTTAGAGACAGCTGTTCCTACCATACATACATAATGTACATTCCAAAGCTTGTCCAGGCCATCATCAGATGCTCACCCCTCCATCATCAATGGTGTCTACCCTGTGAGATGATAGGGAGAGAAGGAGGAGGAGGGGGGGGGGGGGGGGGGGGGGGGGGGGGGGGGGGGGGGGGGGTGATGGTCATGATGCTGATTTCATTGCCACGACGACGATGAGGCAGACTTGTATGCAGCGCCTTGTCATGTTCATGTGTGTGGCCGAGCAGAAGAGGTCGGCTGGTGGTGGACTGTAGGAGTACACGCATCGGCACCGCAGCATGTTTTCAATATACGGCCGGGCTGGATGTGTGTGTGTGGGATGGACAACGAGCGTCAGGTTATAGAGCATCAGCAGCGTGGTCTACCACTGGAGAGGACGGTTGCGTGACGTGAGGCAGTCTAGTGGCAGCTGCGTGCGTGTAGTTTGCGTGTGGTGGTGGTAAGCATTGTGTGTTGAACAACTCTACAGGAGAGAGAACCCACAGTGCTAGAATGAGATCGCCAGCATCTTAATCCAGAGTTCCTGCTTGGAAGTCTGAACCCCTCATCTGCAAGAAGCCTGCATATTCCGGTTCAAGTGTGTGCTTGTAGGCGTATATGTGTGCGTGTATGCTAAGGTTTTCTTGGAGACATTCTCATCAAGCCTTCTGTTTGCCATCATGGCTACTTCGTCGTCCCCCCGGGAGCCCAACTCTCCCAGCAGCATATCAGGCATTTTTGACTTTATGAGGTAAGGTAGGGTGCAAGTCTGGGTCTAATGTAAATCCTAGGTCTTGACCATGGCAGTATAATACGGCTGTCCTGATCTCCATTTGCTAAGTTTGTGACTAAGTTGAGATAGTTTTGGCTTGCATTATGACATGACTGCCCCCCCCCCCCCCCCCCCCCCCCCCACCACAGGCTAAATTGTGTTCATTGCCTTTTCTGTTCACTGCTTGCATTCATTCTTCAGGGAATGACGATCTACATGCACCAATATGACAGAGTACTGTACATATAGTTTACATGTATCTAGAAGGCTGGTTCAATACTTCACCCGAAAGTGAATGCAATGCAAATTTTACGTCACAAAGCATTACAAACTTCCAGTTATACCTGAAGACACACAGGTTGTTAGATTTGCATGGTTTTTTTTGCAAGCTAAAATGTGAATTGTATTAAATCTGGTAAATTTATATATGATACATGTAAAGCCGTGTCCGAATTACTCGGCTGCAGCTTTAAAAGTATATGGAATATTTATGGAATATAGAGCAGCTACATGTAATTTGGACACTGCCTAGGATCTAGGGCATACACAACAAAATTGCACCTACATGTATGCAACAGCTCTTGACATTAGAGTACATGTATAATAACACCAGTAAATTAGTTTCTTCACTGGATTTTTCTGAACGTACTCTTAAAACATAATTTATTGAAAAGTATGTATGTACATCCATGCACAATTTGTCTTGATTTTGCTTGTTGGAACAGCAGATCTCTATTTCACTTCAGACCAAGAAACCCAAGCCTCAGCTTTTGTTTGCCTAAAGCAAATCAATGTGGATTTCAGCTTTATGCCTGCACGTGGGCTTATAATAATCATTAAGAGTAAAAAGACAATCCCACAGGCTCCAAAATGGAATCGGTGACCATGCTGTGTTGAGATAATGCTTGGGCTTTAACCACCGGCGCACCCAGGCTTTTGTCTTAAGCCATGTTCGCACTGGACTTAAAATGATAAAACATACCTAGACGATGGGTCCTTTTCCCATTTTAAGTCCAGTGCGGACAGCCTAGGACGTTTTCCTCTCAGGTACTTCTCCCGAGTCCAGTGGGTACTTCTACCGGCCAACTGCTGCCCGGGAAAACGTCCCTGGTCACTTTTCCCTAGACGATAAGTCCAGTGCGAACAGCGCGACTCGGTAAAAGCGTCCCAGGAAAACGTCCACCCGGCCCTCCAGTGCAAGGTCACGCTATACAAGGCACTGTGCATGCACTCTTTGCATTGTTTACATGCGGGCACGCTGATACATGCAAATCGCATCGTGATCACATTCGCACGTGGTTCTGCAAAAAAGATTACGTAGAGTTGGGGTCCCTTTGTTCAATATTATGGCAGATATTATTATTGATACAGTCGGAAGTTTGATTGGTGCTACCAGTGCATCATTTCCAAATGATAATAAAGAACGTCATCGTGTCTTACGACGAAAGAAAGCACGACAACTGATGCAATACCGTACCTACGATGACATGGCGTCAATAATTTGAAAAAAAAAAAAGCGCGCGATCGCGAATGGGTACACCGGGGTCAATGCAAAAAGGTCACGCAAAGCGCCCTCATGAGTCATTATAATGACAGCTTGGCTACTTCTCCCATGGTCTCGGTAAAATTTTCCCGTGTCGAAAGTCCAAGTGCGAACAGTGGTAACATTTGACCATTTTTTATTTTACCATCGTCTCAGTAAAACCTTCCCAAAAAAAGTCCAGTGCGAACACGGCTTTAGGAAGGGGGGGGGCTCAAAGAAAACTTTACTCTCACAAATCAACTACCGGTAGGCCTGCTATTATGTAGGTAATTTTGGGTTATATGTATGAAAGGATCTTCCCATTAGGAACTCGGTAACCCCCCCCCCCCCCCCCCCCCCCCCCCATATAGAGGGACATCTCCCCTCCCCCCCCCCCCCTTTGTTGTTGTTTTTATTGACTTTCTTCGGTTGGGACGCATTTTTGCAATTGGGACGCATTTTTGCAATTGGGACGCATTTTTGCAGTTGAGGTCTGTGCTCTACCGAGTGGCCTTTTTTTCTAGTGATACTTAAAATAACCTTTCTGATTTTTTAACGCACCTCAAGTGAATGAGTGGGTGCTACCAGTACATAAGAACTAACTGGACATTCAACCTCGAACTTTCGAACTCTGTGAAAAAATTGTAGGTACTCTAAAAGGAAGAGGGGAAAAAAACACATCATTGCCCCTAACTCCCCTCAAATCACTCCAGCCATCTCGGCAGCTTGAACAACTTGCCTTTCTTTAATTATAATGCCTACAAGCACTCTGGGTGTAGGAGTAGCTGCCATTCTGCAATTAAATACTTTGACCCCTTTTTGGTGCAGCAATTTGGCCTTGTTAAGTCACAGGTGCTGATTCTTAAGTGTTCTAATTGTTTGGCAACATTTGGTTGGAGGGATGTGTTTATTGCCCTTTTTGTTTCTTGTACACTCTTTTGTACATGTATGGTTCAGGTTTTAGCAACAACATAAACTAAATAAATAAATCAATTAATAAATTGGCTTGTTATTATTAAAGCCAAATGATTGAATTTACTTTGTAGATCTGGACTCCTGACAAGTGCATTGCTTAGAGGCCCTTTCCTGTGTTGGAAAGTGCACGTGATGTTACAGTACACAGCTAAATTTGCCCAGGATTATATTATCCCATAGTCATAGTGAGGCAGACCAACATTCCTGGCCAAAAGTTCTGTTTTGCATTGAATTATACCCATACCATTCAGTACAAACATTTTGTACGTCATGTACATGTACATCTGTGGACCTGCGAACTATTGATGTTCACGGGATGCAAGAAGGGGTGGAAATAATCGTGGACTTGCAGTCCAGGGTCCATTTTCCTCTTTAAAAAAAAAAGAGCTTTTAGAAGAAAAATGGGGTTAGGGTTATCTGTAGAAAAATAAAGGGGAACGCTTTAGGAGCCCAGATTCAAAATTTTGGGTTGAATACATTTTTTGGAAGCGAGAAAAAGAAGAGAGTATTTAGCCAATAGTTTGTTACCTACATGGAACACAAAGGAATGTCCACAGTACGCATGGACGGTACTAGAGTGTTTGTACGAACATTTTGTACGTACTGTGGGCCTGCGAACATTTGACGTCCACCTGATGCCGAAAGAGGTTTACTGATTGCGAGCTTTAACACGTTAACAATCGTCTAAAAAAGAGCTTTTAGAGAAAAAATTGGGGTTAGGGTTATCTGTAGAAAAATGAAGGGGAACACCTTAGACGCCCAGGATAAAAAACTGGAGTTAAAAAGAAAATTCTGGAAGCGAAAAAAAGAAACGAAATTATTTAGCCAACATTTTCTTAACCAGTTTGCGCCGGGATTATTTTAGGTTTCGCCTGCGATCGGATACGGTTAGCTAAACCGATATGTCATAAATTTTTGCGGACTTATGACGTCACAGTTTCTCACTATCTGCTAACTGTGTACAACTGTGTAAGTATAAAACGCGTACGGATAGCTAAACGTACGCGTATGCGTATCCGTTTGTATGCGAAACCTCTCTATTACCGAGTCAAGGCACCGGATTACTTTTAACAAAACTCGATTCGAGGCGGGTTTAGGTCGATGGTACCGGGAAGCACACCCACAAATTTCCGGCCTTGCTCGCTGCTGACAGACATTTCCTGCCTTTCTCGTGACGTGTTTTTGCGTCATCCGTTTTGAATCTGGGGAAAACTTTTCGTTTATTTACGTCATCCGGCGCGAACTGGTTAAGGGAAACACCTGAGACGCCCAGAATCAAAAACTAGGGTTAAAAGAAAATTCTGGAAGCGAAAAAAACACATTATTTAGCAAACATTTTCTAAACTACCTGTACATGAATACAGCAGAATGTCCACAGTACATGTACGTATAGAAAATATGACTGTGTCACTGTGAACAAATAACAATAGATTGTCATCGTTAGTGCGCAATGTTTCTCTTGTTAGATGTTGATAGTGTGTGTGTGTCATCGAGGGGCAAAACTCAAAATTAAATTAATGTTTTTTGGGTTTTTTTCGTTTATTTTTCTTTCTTGGTGCAGGGTGGACAAGAAGAGGGACAAGATGGAGAGGAAAGTGCTAGACAGTCAGGAGAGGGCATTCTGGGATGTGCATCGGCCGGTACCAGGCTGTGTCAACACCACAGAGATGGACATTAAGAAACTCAGTCGGATCAATCGCACATGCAAGAAGAAAAAGGTAGGGGTGGCTTAAGGGACCGCCCATGTTTTAAGATCATCTGTCAGTTGTGTATTGTTATCCTTTTCAGCAGCAAAAATACCTAAAATGTAAAGAATGGCACTTGACAACCAACCTGAAGAGGTTTGACCTCGATGAATGCTGTTTATTCTGTATAAAACAGTATTGTAATATTTTACAGTTCTGGGGGTTCTGCCAAAATGAGACGGAACCAGGCAGAGGTTGAAAAGATGGTACTCAGGTATTAGAAAAGAGGATAACATTTTCCTTACAATTTTTGTTGTGCTTCAGTCGGACATTCCACTAACAAGTTATGGCTGGTTAAAGTGTGCGTTTATCGACATGTCGCAAAAGTAAAATGTTAAGAAAAGGGCTTTTGAAGTTTTGAGTTTTGTACATGTGATATGGACAAATTATTTAGTTTTTTTCTGAAAAACACTTATTCCACTACCTCCATAGTATTTCTTAGCAAAATATAGTTAGCAGGCATACATACATGTAAGATTACAAATATCAGTAAATCTGAAAATAAAAATAAATCTTCTAGTATTAATTATTTTTCAGTTATAGTTAGTCAGTTTTCTCCACTATGCCCTGTGCCCAGTTCCGTCTTATTTTGCTAGAACGCCTCACATTTTGTGTGTGAAAAACTACCCTCTGTTCTGGTAAAAAAAAATCCCTCCATGGCCGTAATGGTTTGGATGACATAACACCAGCTTTAGGACCAGCCCTCCTCACAAGATTACTGACACAGTTTCCTCAAGAGACTTGGCTTAATGCGGCATAAATTAGCTTATCCCACGCCTGATGTGCGAACTTCTCAATTTTTCGCCTCAGCATTTTATTTTAACTTCGCCAAGTTCGTTACACTTCGGAGCATACCTGGACGATATTGTAAATTTTGACTGGCGATAATATCGTCAGGTAAATATCGCCGATATGTCGATATATCGCCGTAATTTTCAAATTATAATGGTTAAAATAACTCAAACGAGCTGTTAATTAAACGCGGTCACACGACATGTGTGAATCGTGGTTCCTGAACGTCTATAAAAGAAAACTATATAAACAAAATGGTTGCTGAAAATAGACGCGACGGTGAAAATGCTTCGTCGTCTTCCACTAAAATCCAGCCGCCGTTCAAGTCGGAGGGGGCACTTGCGGTTTTATTGCGCAAAGATAGATTATTCTGATTGGCCAATTTTCATAGAGGGCAACGAACTGGGCACTCCTTGGAAGAAAGGTTGTGGCGCTGGTTCAACAAAACCTAACTGCCAAATCCTATTGGCCCATGACTGATCAGTTGGAGGCTTATCTGACAATAATGTAATACCTTTTTTTTACTTTGTGAATTCCGCCTGGTCGGGTACTGTCGGCACTCAAAGCAACATGGGCCACTTTCCCAGCTATTGAAATGGTCGGCCACATGTTGGTCTACTTGCTACAATGTACATGTAATACATTTTGTAGGTCAGCTTTCAATCATTGTCTGGGTTGCTTGCTCCAACTTGGAATATATTTGGAAAATACTCCCGAATAATTCTCCCGTGATTTTATTTTATTCCTCGTGCACTATAAAGGTGTTTATTAAATATTATGTAAAACTACACCACAGAACCACTTATAAATTGAAAAATGTAACAAGCTCTTACAATTTCCACATCTTTTTAGGGACAAATTAACTATTATGGTTTTATTAAATAACACCCAGCAAATTATTTATTAAATTTGAATAACCACTTCTTATTAGGACGTTTAGAAATTCACTTTAAGATTGAAGTACATGCTTCCGGGAGTAATTTGCTGGGATAAAACCTCAGCTCGTGCATTTTAAGGGACAATGCAGGACAACAAATAATACCCGTTTCAAAATCATGCCTTGATTTCTGGGTCTTAATTTAAAGTATTTCAAATATTCATGGCTCAGTTTATCCTGGGGTCCGCCATCGGGATTTTGTACCACCTCGATTTTATTCTTGCTTATTTATTCTTGGCTCGTGTAGGTTTGGTAAATGTTTTTAAAAGCTAGCCTTGTAATTTATGGGCCACGAAATAGATCTTTTTTGTCAAATACAAGAAAAATGGAAAATAAATCGTATTAAATTTCCCATTTAAATCTGTTGGAAAAATGTTGAGGAGCTCAAAATATTAAGTGTTGAGGTCCCGTTTTCTTTTTTGTTCTTTTTTAAACAATAAAACTAGAAATAAATATTATTATATAAACCTGGAATTTATTTCGCTAGCCTCGTAATTCAATGGTCAGGTGTATGTCGATTTTGTTAGATACCGGAAAAACCAAGAATAAATCGTATTATTATTTACCCCTGAAATTGGTTGGAAATATTTTGGGAAATCAGACAAATAAGTCTTTAAGTACCCTTTTTCTTTTTTTCTATAAAACAATGACAATTTCATAATTAACCTTAGAAATATATTTTTTTTACGACTAGGGTTTCGTAAATAAACAGGTTCAGGGTTTTTTAAACCCTTTTTATTTTTACATCTTAATACATTTTGCAAATGAGTAGGCAAAGTTTTTTTAAAGTACTCACACCCAATTTAATGACCATCGGTTGGGCCAAGAGATAAATAAATTCGATGAATACACCAGCCAAAGCCTTTTAAATACATTCTGTATCTGCCAGGCAAGGGTTAGTGTAAGTAAATACAATGTATCTTTGTTGGAGATAAGCGGGGCCAGGGCAACATTCTTTGAGTAGCCCTTTGTGTTGAGAGAACGTCTGTGCGGAAAGCTAGAAAAGAAAGTCAACACCAAATAGCAACGAAGAATGTTTTAACTGGACTTTAGGATTGGATAACGATCTTGTCACTGAGGAAATAGTGAGCGGCGCATCGGCTGGAATTGGGTTTGTTGACAAAGGGTACGTTCAGGGGAAGGCGTAAGTTACAATAACTTTTGCGGCACATATTAAGTTCTGATTTCAGTGAAGTTTTTTGTTTGTTTGCAAGCAGTTTTAATACATTTTGTTAAATATCGACTATATCTTGCGAATATCGTCTGGGTCACGATATTTCGATATTTTTAAAACCAAAGTCGATACTGTCGATATCGTCTTCAGTATCGTATCGTGACGATATTATCGTGATATCGTCCAGCGCTAGCTAGTGTTTAGGTTTTTTTTTGTTAATTCAGAAGATGGGAGTTACATGTACAAGTATGGTGGGCGGTAAGTTATTTGGGACGGTGATACCGTAGATGATGCCAGGCCAAAACGTTTGAAGTTGTTGTGTTGTCCAGGTTTAACAGGCTTGCAAATTTTCTTTTGATTATCAGTTATTTTCTGGTTTTTCACTTCACACTTTATGTCATTGAAAATTGAAGAAAAACTGTATAAAGTAAAGATTTGGAATTTCAAATTTTTTGTGTGTTAATTCCAAGTTGGTAAATCCAAATTCCTGAGGTTTGAAAAAGTCCATTATAAGTGAAAGATGAAGTGGATTTGGTGTTCATCGTCATCTTGGTGTCCAGGCAGACGTTATTTCCAACAGCAAACCGCTATTCCAAATATAAATCTCAAGTAGCTTTCTCCTTTCCTTCCCTTTCCCACCCCTCTCCCACCCCTCTCCCACCCCTCTTCCACCCCTCTTCCACCCCTCTTCCACCCCTCTCCCACCCTTCTCCCACCCTTCCCCCCTCCCCCCTCCCCCTCTTCCCCTCTTCCCCCACCACCCACCCCCCACCACCAAACATTTTTCCTCTGATGTTCACACCAGGGTGCTGTCACAACATTATCTGTCGTTAATCATCGGCCATGGTCAGGTTTGTTTGCATTCCTAGCCATCAAGCCATTAGTTACTGATGGCCTTCAACTGATAAATGATGCACTCATAACTGTCTTCCCCCTACTGTGTTTAGCTTGGACTTGCCACCAGTAAATCTTCATTGAAAGAAGTCGGTAACCTTTTTGTTTGGTAACATTTACTTTTTTTCTTCTTTTTTTAAATAAATTTTGCTGTAGCTTTGGTAGTGAAATATCTGAAATTATTCAGAGGGCACTTTTTTAAACATCAGGGCTAGGGCTGTGCATCTTAACTGGGTACTCAAGTACCCGACGATTGATGTCGGGAACCTATTCCAGATTATGGAATCGAATACCCGTAACCAATTTGACAAATCACATACAACTGTAGTAACTTCTCAGACGATCTAAGCAAGAGATTTGGAATGTCATTTGTTGGGATCTTTGAAAATGAAACCAGGCTACATAGGGAAACAAAAATATTTCATGTGGATAACGCTCACAAAAGTTTGTGGTTTTTACCTTAACCAGTTCGCGCCGGGATTATTTTAACATCACCGAGCCGAGGGGCGGGATTATTTTTAACGAAACTCGATCCGAAGCGGGTTCAGGCCGATAGTGCCGGGAAGCACACCCACGCATTTCCAGCCTTGCTCGCTGCTGACAGACATGTCCGAACTTGAACTTGGCATGTTTATGCATCATCCGTTTTGAATTTGGGGAAAACTTTGCGTTTATATACGTCATCCGGCGCAAACTGGTTAAAGCTATACAGCTGAGTGCCGTACATGTATGTTTACACACTTTCTGCACTGATGTGGCAGTATTATCGTGCAGACCTTTTTATATTTATTACATTTCTTTACCCAGAGTGTGCCCAAATACAGTAGTTTAAAAAAAATGGCATGTACATCATTAAATAAAATTGAAAAAAAACCAAACATCTTAAGTCATTTACAAAATTGTAAACTTACAACTAACAATAATACATATTAAAATACCACATTTATACGAAAAATACAAACGGAATATTTACATACCGCGGTACCAACAAGAATATTACAGGAATACAAAACAATTATACCTATAGGTTTGTCTGTACATTAACTTTTCGAACAGTCCCGTTTTAGGCCAATTTTGATTTACGGAATAGACGAAAACCTGCAAAATAACGAATTGGGGAAAAAGAGAAGGGGAAATTCCCATCCGGCTCCACATTACATTTTTTAATCAAGTACCCGGTTTCTAAACTACCCGTAAATGCACACCATTAACCATAGTATTGGCTCTGCTTTAGGTAGCAAAACAATCCCTGCTTACATGTACTGCTTACTGCTTATTTGGTTAGCCAGGAATTTTGGCTGCATGTTGATACATGTATACATGTACATGTACATCCCATAACCTTAATTTCAAATCCTCAAAAATCAAATTTGCAAATTGCAAGGTTTTGCAGGATTAGGGTCACTTGAAAGTTGATGTTGCTGGATGGTTTTGCAGGATTGAGGTCACTTGGGTATTTATCCAAATGAGGATTTTGGAGGATTAAGGCTATTTGTTACTTTGTACTCTCACACTGCTCTTGCTCTATGCACATTCTCCATAGAGCTTCAGTCAAGGTGTAAGTTACATGTATGTGTTAAAGGTAGTATACACCATTGGTCATTGCTTGAATTATCACGAATGAGTAGATTTGGGGGGTTGTATTTATAGTAAATATCGTTTAACTGAGCTGTCCGAAGTTTTAGAATAATGGATGCCCAGAAAAGCACGAAAAACAGCGGTTTTTTTCAACCGGCTTCGAGCAGTTATTCTTATGTTATCTTTGTTTTTTCGCGCTTTTCTGAAGAATTACAGGATATCTAGCGCAATCATTTTGCTGGATGCCCAGAATCAACATTTACTTTCAGATGAGTAAGATATTTCTTAATAATTCGGTAGTAAATATTTTCGATATGGTGTATACTACCTTTAAGGATAGAAAACATTTGCATTTGTTCAAACCCTTGTTGTAATAGGGCACTCAGCAGCTGTTTGTTCTATGTTTGGCTGTTTGTAGCTCAATGGTAAACCCACTGCAGGATTTTGCAGGAGTCAGGCAGTGGTCACCAGTAATAAATAATGGATGATTTGGCAGGATTCAGGTTAATACGTGTACATTGAGTTTTAACACTTTGGAATTGCAGGATTTTGCAGGATTCAGGTTATGTGTAAGAAAATGTAGGAAGTTAGGGTGAAAGGTAGGATACACCATTGGTAATTGCTTAAATTACATGTATCAGGAATGGGTGTATTTGAGGGGTTGTATTTTATAGTAAATATCATTTACCTGACCTGTCCGAAGTTTTACAATCATGGATGTCGAGAAAAAGCAAAAAAAACGGCATTCGTTTTCAACTGGCATTGGGCAGTTGTTCTTAGTTGTTCTTGTTTTTTCGCGATTGCCGTCTGGCGATCTCAATTACTTTCATAAAATTTAATTTTTCGGAACATTGGCAATGAGCAATATTGCCTTCCCTCCAAATAAAACAAATATTGCCTCTCCCCCTTTCCCCCAATTGTTTAAGACATCCAGCCATGTCTTTATCATTTGTTTAAGACCGGCCACATGACGGGCTCTTGATCCGATGGGAATGGGTAAACTTATGTATTTATTTTACGTTAATGCCAAGTTCCATCCTGAGGTGTCAAGCCTAAAGAATTCATCTTCTTTTGTTGTCTTCTGTTGATTTGTTTTCTCCCTGTAAACCTCACTGACATTCAGAAGCTCCAAGGTAAAGGGCAAGCATGACATCCGAAAATGTCAATGCCTCAATATGTGTCCCATCCATGCATACAAAGTTAAAGGTACACATGTATCCTTTGCAATTATCCTAAAAGTAACCAACCAAAATACTGCTAAAGCTTACTTGTTGTAAAGATATGAATGATTCTAAACTCACTGTGAAATGAAATTATTCTGTCTGTCATGCTGTCATTTTGAAGAAAATAACAAAAGAATGCCAATTCTTAATGTGCGTCTTAGAGGCGCACATTTTGACATTTCCGCAAAGAGTGAAATACGGTAGTGCGCGCAAGTGCTACTATTGGTCAGTTCAGTGCGTGACACGCGAGTAGCTTCGATCCGCTGGCTGCGAACGCATTCTGAATGCAGATTGTTGTAGCAATTCAAATTGTGACTCAATTAAAATTGGGTCACAATTAAAATCGAAGTCTTAGAATATTGTTTTCTTGGAATATGCATCATTCACAGAGCTAAAGCTTTACAAGGTTAGTTGACAAACACCTTTCTTTGTATTTTGAGCACGTTTACTGCTTCAAATGATAAAAAATGCACAACTGACAAATGGTCTATTGTCCCTTTAAGTGCACCATCCTTGAAATTTGGAGTTGAGGAATGAAAGGGGACCTGATGTGTTACAGACTCCACCAAATAATGTCTCATTCTTAGTCAAATATGTCTCATTCTTAGTCAGGTGTTTGGGGAATTACACCCCCCCCCCCCCCCCCCCAAGAAATCCATGCCAGTGTTGCACTGCGAAAATGCTTACCCAACAAAATTTCGTGACCTCACCATTTCATCATATGAGTGCAAAAAAGCATAGCGGGGGTACCAGCAAATGTACAGAGATGATCATCGTATTTTTCTGGAGTAAGATTTGTTCCAAAAACTTTTAGACAGCGAAATTTCAGACGTCTCGTATGTGTCCAAACAAAAGTTTCTATCGTCTTTTTCATTGCACAAAATATTGCACAGAATGCAGGTTCAGTTACTACGTGCCCCATAGCCCGGTGTGCATTTCTCTTTCACGTTTATCCCAATTTGGTGAGTAGAACAGAGAATGCAATTTGCCTATTTTCCCGAAATGTTCCATGCAAAAAAACAAATGTGCTACTAAATCTTGCCGTAGGCTAGCAACAACAAAATGTTGATTTCTTCTTGAAGTGAAGTGAAGACAGGAATAAAGCCCTGTTCGCACTGGACTTTTTTTGATAAAACTTACCAAGACGATGGGTACTTTTCCCATTTTAAGTCCAGTGCGGACAAGCCTAGGACGTTTTCCTCTCAGTTACTTTTCCCGAGTCCAGTGGTTACTTTTACCGGCCAACTGCTGCCCGGGAAAACTTCCCAGGTAACTTTTCCCTAGACGATAAGTCGGTAAAAGCTGCTTAGGAAAACGTACATCCGGCCCCCTAGTGCGATTTTATGCAACACAAGACACCGCGCATGCGCTCTTTGCATTGTTTACGTGCGCGCGCTGATGCATGCACATCGCATTGTGATCACATTCGCCTTCATGAGTCATTATAATGACAGCTCGGCTACTTCTCCCGCGGTCTCGGTAAAATTTTCCCGTGTCGAAAGTCCAAGTGCGAACAGTGGTAACATTTGACCATTTTTTATTTTACCATCGTCTCAGTAAAACCTTCCCCCCAAAAAATCCAGTGCGAACACAGCTTAAGACACAACCTCGCAAATGTTTCCCAATGTGTTGTTTACCCTCAGAAGGACCTAAAATGTTATTGTCCCTACAGTAGGGCAAATGTTTACTCGCATTGCATAGTTATCTATCATGATCTAGTTAATATGCCTACGGTCACGTGAACCATGTAAACAACAGACAGATATCAATATCGGAAGTAGGTCACTATATTGACCATTAATTTTGAAATAAGCCTAATCAAATAGTTTTCCGGGCTGATTGGAATTTTGTTAATTTGTTTTTATTGTGTTCACAGCTAGCTATAAATGTATCATTACCGGTGGTTAAACTTTGGTTTGCTTAAAGTTATGAGCTATCAGATGAGTATTATCAGGTCTTGTTTGTTTACCAAGGAAGCTGGAGGAGGGGGGGGAGCAAGAACAAGAAGTCTCCACTGTAGGCTTATTTACGGGCTGGTGCGATGGCCTCAGACCAAATGAAGTGCAAGAATTCATTGCAATGACGTCAAACAACTTAATATGGCACTGAATCGTCCGGCATGTGTGTGTGTATGCCTTGTGTGTTGGGGAGCGACACAAACAAAACTGTCGCTATTTATAGCCTCCTATATTGTGTTTGGCTGCTTCAGGTTGATCGTATTTAGAGATATATACAGTATATATATACATGTACCGGTACGAGGGACCGGTCTGAAATGATACCGGGTAGGAAAAACCCGTCCCTGGTGTACAATGTATTTCTGGTGCAGTTTTTTTATTCGCACAGATTTTTCCGCTAAATCCGGCGTCCCTTTTCAGTGTTGTCCAAATACATAGATGATGGGCACTGACTCCTCGTGTGTTGTGCCGGGGCATTGTGGACAAGGTGATAATTACATAGCTCATTACATACATGTAGGCATGTTTGCGAGGACAGAGTAAAGGGATTAGACAAGGACTGGGGCCGGGGACGAATTCAAATGACAATTACCAGCGACGAGGATGCCCAATTTGCGCAAAGCTATTATTCAAAGCACAAGCACAAGTGCATTTGCAACTTGAGAAGCGTGCACCTTTAGGGAGGAAAAAATCTCAACGAAAAGGGGCGAAAAGAAAACGAAAAGAAAATCAGTGGAATACACTTGGGATGGTTAATTCTTTGAGTACGGATTGCGTTGCCTTCCCTGTCTGTGGCATCTCTGTGCTGTGATGTAACATGTCTGAATTTATCTTGTACCTGGTACACAAATTTTTCTTTGAAATACATGTATGTGGTTGTTACTTGGTTGTAGTTATGGACGAGCCAAGGGTGGGGGGGGGGGGGGGGGGGGATTTGAACTGAAATAACATGAGTGTCCCCACAATGTTTGAGGTTTCTGCACAAACAAACTGTACAACGCTAGAACTTTGTTGTATGATGAACTGCTGGAGGGATCTGATTGATTTTTACCCATCATGGTGTACTGCTGTTGTCATATATCCATGCAAGTCCATTTATTTCTTATTTATTTCTTATTTCAACTGGCCGTAGCCCATTCAGTGGAACTCACTGATCTCCCACGGGTCCTAGTAACGTGAAGACAATGCGAAGAAATTACAGTTTTTGAGGTCGGAGGAAAAAACCCACAAGAACATTCGGGGGGAAACCCACGCAATCAGGCAGGTATTGAAACCCCAATCGCATAATTATTGGCTCAGGCGGGAATCGAGCCTGGGTCACAGCGTTGGAACTTGGAAGGCAAGGAAAGAACTGCTGCACCAACCCGACTAATAAACCAGCCCTTCAGTGGCGGTGGTGGTTCCCTTATACCATGTGTACACGTAAGAAGCAGAGTGAGAGATACATTTTTAAGGAAATGGCTCTCTCTTTTAGTAAAAGCAACTAAGGAGTTAGGTTTAAGGTAAATAACAATAACTCTTTTGATGCATGTTTATACTTCAGGCGAAAGCAAATGCAATACGAATTTGATGTCACAAAGCATTCGCTTTGAATTTGCTGGAGTTGAATGTGTTCAACTTTTTGCCAATTCGCAGCAAGAAAACTTGCTGTAAAGTCTGAAATTTCACGTTCTCGTTTACGTTCGCAACGAGTACATAAACTGGGTTTAACAGCATTTCCACAGTAGCCATGGAGGCTATGATAGCTAAGGTTTAAATTACATACAGTTTTAACTGTTAACTTATATAGGTGAATCCGTAAATGAAAAACCTAAAATAACACTTCTTTTTAACCTCTCACGTAAATTACGAACTTGTCTCGATTGGGGGAAAAGCCATCCTTAATTTTTCTGTAATGATCTTTATTCAAATCCATACTTTTTTTACTTTTTCGTGTGAAATCCAGATGAACTTTGGAGCAGGCGGCAAGAGAATAAGTCCCTGCGCGTCAGATTCAGATCTGCAATCACATTCAGAAGAACTCATCAGAACGGTAAGATTTCTTGCTTCGTTTCATCTTTATCAAACAATTAAAGGTATTTAAAAAAATTGACTTATCTACAAGACTTTACATCCACACTTGCATACATGTACATGTACGTACATGTATGTACAGTGTAGCTATAGTTGCAAGAAACCACAGTAATACATACGTACATGTATGTCTCACAAGTCATGGGTCGTATTGTTGTCATTCAAATCAGCGGAGTTCTCATAGTGCGAGAAAGTTTTAGTGGTCGAAAATACACAGTTTCCGTGATATCCAACCGCCATTTAAAGCCTGGCATCATGTCGGGCACTGCGATCTGATGTGCGCTGCGGCTGTTGCTATCCATATTTCATAAGCACAAGAACAGTACCAACTTTAGGCCAAATAAAAAAAATACATGTTTAGCAAGGCCCTTTTTTTTCCTTCCCAAATGGCCGCCCGACACATTTTTCAAGACAACCGCCAAGCTATTTTTGAAGATGTTTTTCAATACACCTACATACTATTGGACTATTTCCACAGCATGTACACAGTGGTGCTAATTATTGGTTTTCTTCTTTTTTCAAAAGGATAATAACATTTATTATTTGTTCCCTTTTTTTTTTATAAGATAAAAAAGAGAAGAAAAAAAGGCCTTAAAAACGGAAGCAGGCAGAGACGCTAAACATGATTTCTTTTTATTTGGCCCTACTTGATCCTTAGTAGCCAGGGGCTTTAATGTATGGATTTAATTAAATGTGTTAGACCTATATGGCTTGTACCGGTATCTACTGGTTGGTTCGTCAGGTCACAGGGAGCAGCAGGAATTTTGTGTGTGGAAATACCGCAGCCTCGCCACCATGGGTGCGTGTGCGTTCCTTCACTAACCTCTGGCCGTTAAGAATGCGTAAACGACGCTGACTGGCTATGCGTTCTGCGCGCGTATTTTGAAAACTGCACGCTTGAATGTAATGCGCTCACGCTTTCCTGAATGTCATGTATGAACATTTGTGTTCAAGACTGCGCAATACCTGTACAATGTGGATTTTGAAAGCCTTGTTTTTGTTCGTCCCAAAACCTGTATCTTATGTTTTAGAGGTACAACATTTAAAATAAATTCTTGCTAAACAACGCAACGTCAAAATATCATGTTAGAAAGGATTGATTCTCCAAAATATAAATTTCAAAATGTTAAACGTGGCGTCGCGCATTAAACGCATCGACTGCAGTCCTAATTTAAATGTCCCAATATATGGCACATTTAAATTAGACAATTCCAGGGGTTAAGATCGCGCAAGGCATGATGGGACAACATGGTGCAGCAAGATCGTAGCCATGGTAACGAAGTTGAAAAAACCGGTATATAACGTTTGGCCCTAGGTGGCATAATTTGCTCCATGTTATGCGAGATGCTTTTATTATAAATAAATGTAAATGGGTATTTGTATAAATAAGGGTACCAATGCTTGTACATGTACCGTACATGTGACTGGTACCGGTAAGTCAGGGGACATTTACATTATTATCAGTTGATTCATCTTTAGCCATGAATTCCTTTCATGTTTAGATTCTTTTTTTTTGTTTTACATAAAGCTTACATTTACATGAATGTCTAACAACATTTCTCTGACAATTTAGTTTGTTGTGCACGCATGAAAGTGCACGAGACTCGTTTTTCACGAACCTCGATTCGAGACAGGTTCATGCCGGCATCTGTAGGTAGCACACCCTGATATTTCCGGCCTCACTCACTGCGAGCCGGTCGCTGACAGATATTTCTGGCCTTGCTCATGTAGTGTTTATCCGTCACCCGTTTTGAATTCCAGAAAAAAACTTTGCGTGTATACATGTTCTCTATTTCTTTTTTAATGTCCATGCTTTTCCACAAAACTGAGGGTGAAGTTGCTGTGGGGTCATTTCCTGAAGATATTGTTTAGTTTATAATAATAAGATATTGTTCAGTATTTGATGTGTTTTAGATACATGTATTGTTCAGTTTACTTGGGGTCAGGGGGGAGGGGGGTTCTGTGAAACCCAAACAATTTTTAAAAAAATGTGGAGAGAGATATTTCAGTGAAGTCTTGAGATCAGAAAACAATAAATAAACAATTATTATTAAATATTCAGAAAGCCCAACGATTCTCTACTCAAACACATCCACAGAAAACAACTACATGCACACACCAAGTACGGTATGTACATTGTAACTGGCCATTCTAAGGTGAATGAAATAATGCCAACAATATTAAACAGATACAGCCCCGAATTTGAATAATCTCAAATTATAGTCACACAACAGCCGCAAGGTAAAGCTGCGCGCGTCTTCAAAAGAAAAACAGTCGGCCTGACAAGTTCAAGGCCTGTTATCTTCCACTGATGTGAAGTTGGAACGGCGAAAAAAAAAAAAAAAAACCAAGAAAGAAACAGGGCTTGCCAATCTCGGGCTTGCTGAAACCCATGCTGTCTACCCAAGAGGAAGAATTAAGAAACGTACAAAGATCGACAATTTCTCCTTGTGCTGTTGTGCATCTGGCGAAGGCTTAAAAACGTTTTTGTCATTATTTAATTATTCTGGGCAAGATTTTCAGCTTTCCCCCCAGTGCATGTACATGTATTATGGATTTTTGTAATATTACTATTATCGTTACAAGTATTATTATCATGAGCAAGAATATGGCTTGAATCGGTCCATTGAAAATCCCTTCAGTAGTTTTTCTGTAATTCTGCTAAAAACCAACACCCCAACAAACAAACAATCACTGTCATGTAACCTCTTTGGTGGATGTTATTATAAGTTTTAATTATAAGGCAATTAAAACTCTAAAGTTTATGTTTTGGTGGCTGAAGTGCACTGAGTAATAGTATACCGGTAGTTGGCACAATTCACAGACTTTGAACTCTGTTTTCTCAAAACAATTTAGCATGACTTCAGCAATTTCAAATGAGTATAGCGGCGGCTAGGAATATGCTACCTCAGCTGTACAGCAACACACAACACATCCTTTGAAAGCTTAGAACTTCTTCTTTTTGGAAATGTAATAATTTAAACAAATATATTTCGCGACTTTCCACCTATTTTGGGGTGCCAGGTCACATTTATCAAAATGAGGATTTTAAAGGATTGAGGTTATGTTGTTACTTTGTACTTTTACATTGCTCATGCTCTACGCACATTCTCCATAGAGCTCAGTCAAGGTGTAATTTATGCGCTAAGGATAGGAAACATTTGCATACCAAGAGTCACAAGTGCAGACCCTTGTGGTAACATGGCACTTAGCAGCTGTTTGTTCCATGTTTGGCTGCTTGTACATGTAGCTCAATGGTAAACTCACTGCAGGATTTTGCAGGATTCAGGCAGTGGTCACCAGTAATAAATATTAGGAGGATTTAGCAGGATTCAGGTAACATGGAGTTAACACTGGAATTGCAGGATTTTGCAGGATTCAGGTTATGTGTATAAAGAAAAATTGGGTTGGAAGTTAGGGTTAAAGAGAATTTACCTACTGAAATAGAAGATGAGATGGTCATTGAAAGATGCAGATCAAATCTAAAAAGAGAAGGGCCCACAGTATTTGGGGTAATGAAACAGACAGTTTTCAGCACAAGTCACAGTTTTTGTGTGGTCAGCAAAAAGATCTGTGCAGATGATGAATTGATGAAAATCGCTTTAGTATTTTGTGATGTGGCGATTTGTTTGCATGTACTTTTACGTCGTCTCCTCCGGCTGAAACGGACGCTACTTTTGTCTTCCTGTTTGCAAGTTGTTTTCCGTGGAAAAGTCCGGGTGTATGTATGTTTTTTGTCCTGCAGGAAATGTGGTTGCCATGGCAACAGGCCATGACGACACGCGCGTGCCTGGCAGCATTCCAGCCGGCACGTTGGTTTGTGGTGTGCTAGTCTCTCTCATCACCTCCTCTTTCTTTTTTTTCACCACAATGGCTGTGTCACCAAACGTTGGCTTTATAGACCTAGCATACGTGCATGATGCCCTGATGTGATATGTACCGTACATTCATCGGTGGTGTACAGGTACATGTACTCATGCTAAGCATCCTTGACAGCGACTCGATACTGAGTATTATAAAGAAGTGTCGCACATTGTTCAGCCGACCTAGGGAAATGTTCACTTTGCCAGTATGTGTGTGTGTTATACCACTAATGTTTATTATTTTAGCAAGTATTCGGCCCACATGTGTAGTGTACAATGGAGCAAGTTTTTGTGTTGGATACAGCCATCAGCAATTTTCAAATTGGGAATTCTAAGCATTTGAAAAGTAAAAAAGAAAATTATAATATTGAAAAGGGAATGACGTTGTACTGAGAATAAAATAATGGCAGTGTTCTGTGTACACTGTATGAGTTATGGTACATACGGCCTGTACAGACAGTCTTGTTTTGTTCCTGTACTGTAACCTAACCCAATTCACTTATCGTACACTTTAACGACAGAGGACAAAATTCAACAAAAGACGAACGCCCCAGGACAGAAAGGATCGCTTGTTTGTCTATTGTTCTTCTGTCCTTGAGGGTATACCCGTACATACGGTACATACATGTACATGTAGTTGTGTTTTGCAATAACGACTGAGGATCCTCTATTGTGTTTTCCGTTGTTCCTGTACTGTAATCTAACCCCATTGACTAGTATCGTACACTTTAATGACAAAAGACAACATTTAACAAAAGACGAATGCCCGAGGACTAAAAGGGTCTCTTGTTCAGCTACCATATGTGCTACTGTTCTCGGAGGGAACATTGTCCCAATGTAAAATGTACCGGTACATGTACCGTAGACTAATTTGTATGAATTTTGTCATTCTTTGGTTTAAAGGTGGAATATACCATTAGCAGATATCAATTTTTGTTTTTCACTACCGATTGTACTAATGATTGTAGGCATCCAGCAAAATGATTGAGGTAGATATCCTGTAATTGTTCTAAAAAAAAATGGTATTTTTTATTTAAATTTTTTTTAATCGAGATCGCCGGACGGTGATCGCAAAAAAACCCAAAACAACATACATGTAAGAACCACTGCTGACACCACGTTTGAAACAAAAACGCCGTCTTTCTTGCTTTTTTCAACATCCATGATTGTAACTTTGGACATCTATAAAATACAACCATTTATGATAATTCAACAATTACTAATGGTGTATCCTACCCGTACCTTTAAAACCTATACGGTACCTTTAAAACCTACACGGTACCTTTAAAACCTACACGGTACCTTTAAAACCTACACGGTACCTTTAAAACCTACACGGTACCTTTAAAACCTACACGGTACCTTTAAAACCTACACGGTACCTTTAAAACCTACACGGTACCTCCTACACGGTACCTTTAAAACCTACACGGTACCTTTAAAACCTACACGGTACCTTTAAAACCTACACGGTACCTTTAAAACCTACACGGTACCTTTAAAACCTACACGGTACCTTCAAAACCTACACGGTACCTTCAAAATCTACACGGTACCTTTAAAACCTACACATTTTCCAGAGTTTTGATTTCAACACAGTGTTAAACGTACTAAATCGACCTGAATCGGTGTAGACAAAAACTGTTGTCGTTACTTTTCATAGATCGAGTCCTACAGTACACAATCTACATGTATAGTCCAAAGTGGATCTGGAATATCACCTTTTCTTACTTCATGCACTGGTACATTTGTACACTATGGAATACTGTATGAGAACAAGCATTTTTTTCTTCAAAAATTCCCAGTTCTGTTATTGACTAATTAATCAGTTCGCGCCGGAGGACATGTACCCGCAAAGTTTTCCCCAGATTCAAAATGAATGACGCATATAAACACGTCACGAGCAAGGCCGGAAATGTCTGTCAGCAGCGAGCAAGGCCGGACTTGCGTGGGTGTGCTTCCCGGTACCATCTGCCTGAACCCACCTCGGATCAAATTTTTGTAAGAAATAATCCCGCGCCTCGGCTCGGTGATGTTAAAATAATCCCGGCGCGAACTGGATAAAGTACTCTCCTAAATCTTTCCCAAAAAAAGAAGGTTGTTAATTGCATTTTGAGTGTGTGAATAACTAAGTGCCTGTCATCTCTGTAGAGTGATAAGAGATATAGTTCCCTGTCTCTTTAGTCCCTGGGACACTTGACTTCTAATCAGCTGTTTGCACCATTGTCGCCGGAGTAATCGCACGTCCTAATGAATCTGGTAGTGACTGGTTAATGCCACTGGAATTAATTACATTTGTTAGCAAGGTGGGCCCGAGATTGGCTGTATACTGGTACGCTGACCAGTGCACAATATGCACGTGCATATGTCATACATGTAAGCACGACACAGTCACACCAGACCCATTATAAAATACATGGCAAAGTAATTGCACAGGCCGTCTTGTACCCTGACTCGTGCCGCCATTATTGAAACCAGGACCCCTGCCTGATCAACTCTGACCCAATTTTCACGGATGGTCACCCTTGACCAGCAGACCAGCTGTACATTGTAACAGATTAAAAAAATCAGCCCCCTTTTGAGAGGAAAAAGTCCAACCCCTTAAATGTGGTGTCTTCTTGTGTGCATGAGCATGTTCAATGCCAGAAATGTTTGTGTGGAATGCCAAAATAATTTCTTGCATACTCTTCTATTTCAGTTTTTGGTTTTTTTACCTAAAAACCCTTTCTAATTCACTGCAATTTATATTTTCCCCTTAGAATGTAATTTTCTGAAGATGAGAAAAATGTTCCCAAGCATTCAAATATAAGAATGTTGTTTTGGGAATTTGTTGTTGTAATGTAGCCATCAATATGCAGGTTGATACACATTAGCAGTATGGTTAGGAATTGTTAAAAGTAGTATTTTGCAAATCTACACTTCCTAGAATGTTTTTTAGAATTCACCAAAGAAATTGACTAGAGCGGAGCTTAAACTAGTCTTTGCCAAAGACCGCTGTATTTGACAGTGCGTCCGCTAACAACACGATTAGTCCAGCTCCCTAAACTCGCACAGTGGTCTTTGCTAACTTGCTTAAATGGGGCTTGACCTTCTCATGCAAATTCGACCATTCAAATATCTGTAGGCATAGGGTCTTCATGCAGTCATGTACATAATTAGCTATATCCGATGCTTTACAAGGGACATTTGTGCGTGCGTGTAAGTTCGTGTTGATATTCGCAGCAGTTCTGCAATCGCTGATTGGCTCCCTTGGAAAGCCTGTGGAAAATAAAGAAAAGGTTAAACCGCTGGATGCACTTTGCAAAGACAAATGCGTGAGTTAGGATGGTCTATGATCCTGTCGTTAGTGCCCTGCACAATCAAATATCGAATGCATTAATCTTTGGCAAAAACTAGGCTTGAACCAGCGACCTCTGGATTAATAGTGCACTACCCTTAACTGAGCTATCTAAAGCCCTATGATGCATGAGATGGTGGTTCTCCAATTGGCCTCTGACTAGCACCCTCCAAACAAATATATTGACAATTTGTTTGTTTGTTTGTTTGGGGGGGGGACCCCAAACGTACATGTAGGGCTGGGTATAGCTCAGTTGGTAGAGCACCAGAACGTTAATTTAGAGGTCACTGGTTCAAGTCCCACTTCAGTCAATTTCTTTGTTCAATTCTAAAAAATACACAGGATATGTACATTTACCGGTACATACATGTACATGTATGCACCGGTAGTCAGTATTCTTTTGTGTTTTCATTGAAAAGTACCGTACATAGAAAATGTTTGAAGTCATCATGTTACGTGTATGTATTCACTTTTTAAACAAATTGAAGATTTGCATGGTTTGGGTTTGTTTTTATGCTACATAATTAAGTGTAGTGAATTCAGACTTTGCACGTATACCATACTGTATAGGTATGTAGTAGATCTACCGGTACATGTACGGTAGATTTAGATTTCAGCCCATTTGGGTGTCGAGATATTTCTTGCTAGAATATGTTCCTCACAGTATACATGTGTACATGTACACATATATGTAAATGTACATTTGTACATCCTTGTACAAATATTGCAGCATGTTTTGATTTTGTTTATTCTAGAGAATTGTTCAAAATTGAAAATTTGAACTCTTCATGCTCCCAGTTATAATTATGGTAACATCTATAGTTGTCAGTGTATTACGGTACATGTACCGGTAGCTTTCAGTGTATTATACATGAATCATTTGGTATATTTGGTGCACAGACAGTACCGGTACATGTATATGTATACATGTACATGTACGTGTATTTGTAAACCGTCGGCAAAGTTGAACCAGGTTCAACTTTGCCAATCGTCTGCTTCCACATCAAATGTCCCCACATATCTGCATTGCAGTTTGGGTCCTGTTTGTGTTTCACTTTGTTTACGTCGATGTGGGAACTACCGTTACATGTACAGTGTAGGCTTAACCGGCAGTAAAACTTCCTAACCAGTTCGCGCCGGGATTATTTTGACATTGACTGGATCCGGGAGCGGGATTGTTTTTCATGAACCTCAATCCAACGAGGGTTCAGGCTGACATTTGTGGGTAAACACATCCTGCCTTGCTCACTGCGAGGCGGTCGCTAACAGAAATTTCCGGTCTCGCTCCAAGTTGCTCTTGCGTGTTTCTTCGTCATTCGTTTTGAATTCTTTGCGTGTATATACATCCTCCGACATGAACTGGTTTTACGATATAACTCAGTTCTGAATATACCGGTATAAAAGTAGCAATAAGCAAGACATTTCATAAAAGTCAAAAGAAGGTGTATTGCAAAACTCATTTTAATCATTGCTTTTCTCTTTTTCACTGTCCCCCCCCCCTTATTCACATCTTCCATCCTTATCCACCCCTTCCCAACACCCACACCCCACTCCTTACCCACACCCCACCCCTTACCCACACCCCATCCCTTACCCACACCCCACCCCTTACCCACACCCCACTCCTTACCCACACCCCACCCCTTACCCACACCCCACCCCTTACCCACACCCCACCCCTTACCCACACCCCACCCCTTACCCACACCCCACCCCTTACCCACACCCCAACCCCTTACCCACACCCCAACCCCACCCATACCCCAACCCCATCTCAACCCCACCCCCATCTCAACCCCACCCCCATCTCAACCCCAACCCCATCTCAACCCCACCCCTTACCCACACCCGAACCCACACCCCAACCCAAACCCAAACCCAAACCCACCCCTCTTCCCCACACCCCTTCTTCCCCACACCCCTTCTTCCCCACACCCCTTCTTCCCCACACCCCTTCTTCCCCACACCCCTTCTTCCCCACACCCCTTCTTCCCCATACCCCTTCTTCCCCACACCCCTTCTTCCTATTCCTCATTTTTCTAATTCCAATTTCCAACCCTGAAAACAAATCTGTCTCAAACAACATCTGACCTTTCTGGCGCCCTTTAACCTTTGTTTTTAATAACTTTGCAACACCTTCCATACTTCCCTTTTCTTTTCATTTCCGAACTGACACGTGAATGCACGTTTGCCAAAATCAAATTGTTTGTGTGTTTCTATTTCATATGTTACGGTACTTTTATGTTTAAATTGTTTATGTTATTTGAACATTGTTCTTTGTTTTAATCCTTCTGTTTGTCCACCCACTGTTATTAAACTCTACAAATTGAATCAAAATGATTGCTCAATGTTGGTATTATTTTTAAATCATTTTGCAAATGATGTCTTTGTTTGTACACTCAACTGTACCCACCCTACATCCAACTGTACCCACCCTACACCCAACTGTACCCACCCTACACCCAACTGTACCCACCCCATACACCCAACTGTACCCACCCCATACACCCAACTGTACCCACCCCATACACCCAACTGTACCCACCCCATACACCCAACTGTACCCACCCCATACACCCAACTGTACCCACCCCATACACCCAACTGTACCCACCCCATACACCCAACTGTACACCCACCCAACTGTACCCACCCCATACACCCAACTGTACCCACCCCATACACCCAACTGTACCCACCCCATACACCCAACTGTACCCACCCCATACACCCAACTGTACCCACCCCATACACCCAACTGTACCCACCCCATACACCCAACTGTACCCACCCCATACACCCAACTGTACCCACCCCATACACCCAACTGTACCCACCCCATACACCCAACTGTACCCACCCCATACACCCAACTGTACCCACCCCATACACCCAACTGTACCCACCCTACACCCAACTGTACCCACCCTACACACCCAACTGTACCCACCCTACACCCAACTGTACCCACCCTACACCCAACTGTACCCACCCTACACCCAACTGTACCCACCCTACACCCAACTGTACCCACCCTACACCCAACTGTACCCACCCTACACCCAACTGTACCCACCCTACATCCAACTGTACCCACCTTACTCCTACTTTGCCATTACATCATTACATTACACCTCTCAACCCATCCCACCCACCTCCACCCATTTTTTTCTACCCATCCCCATTTCTCAATACAGGATGCATCTCATCATGAGCATCTGCACTTTGCATGTTGTTCACCCATCTTGTTCCTCAGACACCAGGTAGGCCATCTCTTTTTGTAGTATATATTTAATATTATTATATTGTTTTTGGTTTTTATCTCTCAACGAACCAACCGTCTTTGGCAACTTGCTCGAAGCAGTGCCACATAAAATTAATTGTTTTCTTCCTTGGATTCAATACCATTAAATTCCCCTCATGGTTCCTGCTAAATCCAACTGATCTGAGTCCAAATGTGACTCATGTGACTTTACTGCTCAATCCAACACAGTTCAACTCACCAAGTTGTTGGGTACTATGAACACTAAAAATGACCTGCCTGCTAAATCCAACTCGGGCATTAGATTTTTCACTTTCTTTCATTAGATCATTCTATCAATTTTCAGACTTTTTTTCTCTAATTTACCAGTCTTATCCCTGCCCAACTGGATTCAACTGTTTTTTGTGTGTTTTTTTGCATTTGGATCCAACAGAGTCCAACTTGGCATTATTTACCTGTAACCCAACAGAATGCGATTCTGAATGCGTTTCAGAATATAATTCAAATGACTTGCCTGCTAACTTTATCCAACAGGTCCTAAAGGAAGAGTCAACTGGTTGGATCCCGTTAGATTCAGCCAGGTTTTAAGGGTAAAAACCCGAACCTTTTTCAGAAATACATGTACCATGAGATTTGTAGTTTTGTTTCAGCCTGGAGGTACAATGTATATCTGTACAGAGAAGACACATGTGTACCATTTTGACAAGTGGTTTTTTTTTTGCGTGGGAGAAAATATCAGATATTGGGAAAACGACTCTGAGGAAACTCATTGAATGTGGTACAAAGTGAAGAATATTGTTTTTCACACATCAGCCCTGTTTTATTAGGGGATAAGGTTCTCGGGAAATGAAACTAATGTTCTGCGGAACTAAAGAGTACGATACTTGCTCCCCCGCTTTCACCCCCCCCCCCCCCCCCCCCCCCCCCCCTCTTTGTTTTTGTTTTTGGGGGGAGGGAAGATTTTGTTAAAGAAAATTTCTGTAGAATATATCTTGTATTTACATCAAACTTTGTTTCCTAGCACAGCAAAACTGTGTACATAGTGATAATGTACATGTATAACGATTAAAATTGCCTTGCAACAGTTTCTGGATTCCAGGTTCCAACTTGGTGGAATGACCCATACACAATACACTTACACATTCATTTAAAATTGTTTGGCAGAATTACGTGCAGAATTAAGCTCTCTTTTCGCTTTCTGTGACATTCGGTTGTTTCTAAATTCACTACATTGTGGAGACCAATAAACAATAGAGGATAGAATGAAAGGGTCCCCACAAGGAAATTCTATGGTTTAGGATATGTCTTCACAAGGAATTTTGTGCACAGATTCAATGTACAAAATGTAGGAATGCCTAAAGGTTGGACATTTGAACATAATAAATATTGATTCTAGGCATCCAGCAACATAATTGCGCTAGGTATCATGTCATTGTTCTGAAAAATAACAAATGTATAAAGAACAACTGCCTGACATTTTAATATTTGAATATTCGAACATTCGATAGCAATCGAGTATTCAAATAGCATTTTGCCGGTTCTAATATATTTTTTTTACCATGCAAATTTTTGTGTTATATCGTGACAAAGATAAAGTGGGCTGGTACTACACATCACATGATTCCATGTGCTTTTAGAGGAGAGGTATTTTGTCGCGGAGCTCGACAAATCCCGGGCACGAAAGGCGCCGGGACAACCTCGCCAGGGCTACAGGCAATCAGAGTTTCCTGTGCTATACCAACTGTATTGCACATGGTGTTTTTTTCAAAGAATTTTAATATCATTGCCATTCAGTAACTCCGTCTTCCAAAAAAATAAAAAAATACCTCCCCCCCCCCCTCCAAAAATATATATATATATATATATATATATCAAAAATTGGGATGCTGCGTAGCACTGAAGAGCATAGAAAATGTGAAAATATAAATATAACAGTGCTCACCGGAAATAAAACCGAGCTTTCGGTGCGAATGCACCTTCTTCAGGGAGAAGGTGCATTCGCACCGAAAGCTCGGTTTTATTTCCAGTGAGCACTGTTATATTTATATTTTCACATTTTCTATATATATATTTAGCCTTGAATATTTGAAAATTCGGTCATAACGCAGTGTCAAATATTAAATACTAAATTATTCTAAAATTAATAGCTTTTTATTCTTGGCATCCATGAATGGAAAACTTTGGACAGGTCAGTTTACAGTACCGTTATTTACTATAAAATACAACCCCAAAAATCCATCCATTTCTGGTAATTCAAGCACTTTAAAAGGAAATATATACAACATTTGCAAACATCAAAAAGCAAAACTACCAAATTATTATGAAATACCTTTCTGGACTGTTGATGAATGAGTTCTGTAAAATTATGGCACCTGGTCTGCCGCCAATTTCTAAAAAAATGGTATTTTTATATTGGCTGAGCACAAACCTTCAAACAATTGTTGCAATACAATACTAACCCTCCTAATCCATTCATTTCTGAAAATTACAGCAAACGCAAATATTGTACATTTCCTTTAAGCTAGTACAGAAGAAAAAATAAGGAACAATGCCATGTCTTCATAGGAAAGTAAAAAAAATTAAAAATTAACTGACCTGTCCGAAGTTTTACAATCGTGGATGCCGAGAAAAGCTAGCAAAACGGTGTTCGGTTTCAACCGGCGTCGGGCAGTGGTTCTTAAGTTGTTCTTGTTTTTTTCGCGATCGCCATCCGGCGATTGCAATTTTTTGTTATATAATTATATTTTTCGGAATAATTACAGGATATACATGTAGCACAGTCATTTTGATGGATGCCTAGAATCATTAGGCCAAATAAAAAAAATTAGTTGGTGATCATCCTTTTGGGGGGGAAAAAGTGAGAAGAGAGGGAGGTTTGTTTTTTTCTTTCTGTATCGTCGAGAAAAAGTGAGGGAGGGGGCTATTTTAAAATAAAATTAATGAACTACAAAACCAAAGATATGTTGTACGCACAATGTATTATTTTATTGAAATTTAAGACCAATATTCAAACTGCATTGATCAAAAGTATGAGTATAGAATTGTCTTCTAAACTCTCAAGGAAAATGCTGGGTCTGTATGATCAAACTGATCAAGCTGTGTCCCCCTCATTGACCGGACTATCGTCAAATTTTCCACCGGCGAATTCAGTGTACAGCTCGGCAAGACTCTCATCGTTCTCATCTATTGTCATCCCGTACCAGTCTTTCACTGGCTAGTGACAGCCCTCCTTGGCTATTGCCACCACGATCAACGACATGATATTAATCACTGCACGACCTCAAAATGTCCAAAAGCCAAGAAAAATGCCTGCGGAAATGCCTGGCCAACACAATGGCGCGATGGCACAGCAATCAGCAAGTGTGGCTACAGCGCATGCGCGTACTCGCAAGAAGCACGTTGGTGGCGTTTTCTTCATTTTTTTTAATACGGCAGTTTTTCGAGAAAAAAAAAATAAAAAAAAAATCCGGTCGGGGCCATTTCGGAGAGTCGGTCGTGGACAACAAATAAATAAAAATAAAATCGGGTCGGGGCCCGTTTGGAGAGTCAGGCGAGGATGATCACCAACTAATTTTTTTTATTTGGCCTTATTTACTTTCAAATTAGTAATATTTCTTAATAATTCGGTAGTAAATATTTTCAATATCTGCAAATGGTGTATCCAACATGGGAACAAGGATAACGCTGAATGTTGTAGAGAGTACCCAAACAAAAATTTAATGAGATCATCATTAAAGAAACAAAAAAGCTGGATATCATTTATGAGCTTATATTTTAGTCTGATAAAATCTACAGAGACAATTTTTTTTCAAAGAAAAAATTAATAAAAGTGGAACCCGCAGGCTAACGAAAATCTTATTTTATTTAACTACCAACAGTGCCCGAACACATACATCAGTAAGAAAATGAAACAAATTCTGTTCACCTGTACATCTACAGTGCACGAGTACCATGCCTGGCCTAGTTACTTGGGTTTTGCATTGCCTACAGTGTAAATGCTAAACAGTCTCTGACAGACTGATCCAGCCATAGACTTCACATGTGCCAGGGTACACCGCGTATGCTTGGATATAATATGTGTGTGAGTGTATGGCATCAGCAATGCAGTGCATATCGCTCATCGGAAACGGCCATTGTTGACCCCCATCCCATTCCGATAATGAGATCCCTAATTCCTTAAAGCAGTGACTCTGTCGGACCTGGCTACACTGGGAACTGCCATTCAGTTGCCGCACTTTTGTTCATTTTTTTTGGGGGGAGGGGGGGGGGGGTGAGGGGGGGTGTGTTCGTCACGAATCGTGCATATGCAGGGAAATTGATTTATGTCTCATTTCGATGATAATACCGAAAGATTTTTACACATACCGTACCTCGCCAGTGTAAATGTGAATTAAGATTTGAATGGTTTGATTGTGTTTTGGGATGAGTAGATGCTCGTTTGCAAAGAAAGAGAACTATATACAAGTAACATTTGCAGTTAATGTGATGGAATGGGTTGTATATTTTTCATGGGGCAGCTTTTGCGAGCAGGTGATTTGTGACAGAACACTTTAAACTTACTAAAGGAGTGAATTGAAGTAAAGCTGAAGAGTTAGGGAAATTTTACCCTCCCCACATACCGTACCCCTTCACTTCTCTCTAACCCCCGCTTCCCCCACCCTCACTTTGCCCACCCCCGCTTTTTCCAACTCCGTTTTCTGCATCTCCGCTTCCCGCACCCCCGCTTTACGCACCCCCGCTTTACGCACCCCCGCTTTACGCACCCATGCTTCCTCCCCCCTCTGCTTACCCCACCCTTTCTTTCCCCCACCCCCTTCCCTCACCCCCCTTCTCCCACCCCTTCCCCCAACCCTTCCCCAACACCCTTCTTTCCCCCACCCCCTTCCTCTACATATCCCCCCACATATCCCCCTCCTCCCCCACATATTCCCCTCCTCCCACACATACAAGTGTGTAAAGGCCTTCGATCGTGGACGGGGTATTGTCCGACCGTCTTCCCTCTTTTGTTTATACTCTAACATTTTTTGATGATCGCCATAGGATTTGTACACGGGAAAAGATCGTGGACGTTTTGTCAATCGTGGACCCATTGTTTGACTCCCAATTCTTTTGTCCGACGACCACGATTGCCGGTCAATACAAACGCAAGCCCCCCCACCCCCCACCCACACACACAAGTGTGTAAAGGCCTTCGTTCGTGGACGGGGTATTGTCCGACCATGTTCCCTCTTTTGTTTATACTCTAACGTTTTTTGATGATCGCCAAAGGTTTTTACACGGGAAAAGATCGTGGACGTTGTGTCAATCGTGGACCCATTGTTTGACTCCCAATTCTTTTGTCCGACGACCACGATTGCCTGTCAATACAAACGCACCCACACACACCCAACACGCTATAGAGTGTGGGGTACCTCTATTGTCCGACCCGTGTTTCCTTCTTTTGTTTTCCTTTGTCCCTTTAGAAATCTTGAAATACATAGCGTTACGAGTGTAGGGTACTTCCATTTCTAAAGACGGGACTGTGGGGTACCATTGTTCCATTGTTGCCCTTTTGTTGCCGGTACCCCATAAGTGCCAATTCGTAAACCCCCCCCCCCCCCCCCCCCACAAACACACAGCCCTCCCCATTCAAACACACAGCCCTCCCCATTCAAACACACATCCCTCTCTAATCACCCTCCTCCACCCCCACACCCTCCACACAACCACCACCACCCCCCCCCCCCCCCACAGCCCCCCCCCCCCTCCCCCCCCCCCCACAGCCCCCCCCCCTCACAGCTCCCCCCCCCTCACAGCTCCCCCACAGCCCCCCTCCCCCACACAGCCCCTCTCCCCCACACAACCCCCTTTCCCCCACACAGCCCCTCTCCCCCACACAGCCCCTCTCCCCCACACGGCCCCCCTCCCCCACACAGCCCCTCTCCCCCACACAGCCCCTCTCCCCCACACAGCCCCTCTCCCCCACACAGCCCCTCTCCCCCACACACACAAGTGTGTAAAGGCCTTCGATCGTGGACGGGGTATTGTCCGACCATCTTCCCTCTTTTGTTTATACTCTAACGTTTTTTGATGATCGCCAAAGGTTTTTACACGGGAAAAGATTGTGGACGTTGTGTCAATCGTGGACCCATTGTTTGACTCCCAATTCTTTTGTCCGACGACCACGATTGCCGGTCAATACAAACGCAGCCCCCCCCCCCCCCACAGCCCCCCCCCCTCACAGCTCCCCCCCCCCTCACAGCTCCCCCACAGCCCCCCTCCCCCACACAGCCCCTCTCCCCCACACAACCCCCTTTCCCCCACACAGCCCCTCTCCCCCACACAGCCCCTCTCCCCCACACGGCCCCCCTCCCCCACACAGCCCCTCTCCCCCACACAGCCCCTCTCCCCCACACAGCCCCTCTCCCCCACACAGCCCCTCTCCCCCACACAGCCCCTCTCCCCCACACACACAAGTGTGTAAAGGCCTTCGATCGTGGACGGGGTATTGTCCGACCATCTTCCCTCTTTTGTTTATACTCTAACGTTTTTTGATGATCGCCAAAGGTTTTTACACGGGAAAAGATCGTGGACGTTGTGTCAATCGTGGACCCATTGTTTGACTCCCAATTCTTTTGTCCGACGACCACGATTGCCGGTCAATACAAACGCAGCCCCTCTCCCCCACACAGCCCCCCCCCCCCCAACAGCCCCCCCCCCAACAGCCCCCCCCCCCCCCCAACAGCCCCCCCCCCCCCCCAACACCAACCACCCCCCCCCCCCCCCCAACACCACCCTCCCCCAACACCACCCTCCCCCCACACCACCCTCCCCCCACACCACCCTCCCCCCACACCACACAGCCCCCCACACCACACAGCCCCCCTCTCCCCACACATCCCCCACATGCACACCACACAGCCCCCTCCCAAACCTCACAAAGCCCCTCCCAAACCCCATCTTGAAATATTGGATTTATAACATGAAATATGCTTTAAAGCTCAACGTACATGTACTACATTACTGTTGAAATTCAGCTTTCAATCTTTTTGTTTTCATCTTAAAACTTAGGCAAATATTCTCCAGTTTGCATCACATTTTGTTGTTTCTTCTTTCTTTTTAAAAATTATGTCTTTAAAACTTTAATCAGATGAATTCAGCCACGTGGATTAGCAAAATGGGCAATAATACCGACAGGCTTAACTGTTTGTATGCCTCTATCACGCTAAAGCTTTTAATCGCATTCAGACCTGAATAATTGGGAGGAATGCAGGTGTACTTTGAACGATGCCGGAAAGCTTCGTCACTCGTCAGCCATTCTTAAAGGAGCAGTCCATCCTAAAATCTTCAAAACTCTCATGTTTTTGAATTGTTTACTTATCCTATTTCGAAGATCTGGAAACTAGTTACCCTGATGTCTCACTCTTCCCAGATGTTCTAGCCTCCACCTAATTCTAGGGACAGGTTCTTTTGTTTGGAAAACACAGACCGAGTAGTGGGGACATTTTTAAGTCCCCATAGCGCGTTGGGTCTTCAGTAAAGGGGTTTAGAGGTAAAATTGGGTTAGGGTATAATGACAGAAAATGTAGAAGAAGACAAATTAGGGTGATGTTGAAAACTTTGGAATTTTAGAATGTTCTCAGTTTGAGTTTAGAGAGATTTCCCTAATAGTACACAAACCCTATCGATTGTCCCCATAACGCAATGTACGAAAAGAAGTAATGTATTTGTATGTTCAGGTGCTCAGATGCAAATTTTATAAAACGAAGCATAAACATTTGCTTCATTAATAGCACAAACAGTCATGCTCAGTAAAAACAGGTTACCAGTCAAAACTTCATTTGCTAAGCGAAATCCAGCTGATATACATGTACCAGTTGTTACACAAACAATAAAACAACACATGAAATGTTGGTTTGCTACCCTGTTTTAGCCAAGGAAGAAGTTTCCTGCTAAGTAAATTTGTGTGCTTACATGTTTTATGAAATTGGATCCAGGGCACCATCAGAAGAATAAATACACTGTCCAGCCTAAGTGATGCTGTCCAAGTATGAACATGCGTAGACATAATTTCCTTTATCTCTTGACGTAAAAACATGGCTAGGACATTCACTGAAGCAAGCTAGGGTTTGAATAATAAAATGAATATTTTGTTGTTTGTGTCGTCTACCCACATTGTTCCTTTAAGCTAGTATTGATCTTCATGTAGTGTTGGGAGATATGCGCATATAAGAAACTCATTGCCAATGTATGCAAAGGCACATTTGGATTTACTAAAGTAAAAATCGCTTTGTATTTCCCCCCCTTTATTTTCCCCTCGTTCGTCTTCAATAGCATGATTTGCTTGATTAGATTTGGCGTAGAAGGAAACCAATTGGGGTTCTGTTCGGGGAATTAATAAGATTCCAGACCGATTAATTTTGAAAGCCTATAGACGAGGTTACCTTAGTTTACATCTATATACGCATCGTGTTTTGCATACAAATTTGGTTGAAGATTGACATCGTAGGTCGGATCGCCTTTGAATTATGTGACCTCAATGCCATCTCTTAACCAAATTTATTCAAAACACGATGCGTGCGCATACCGTTGAGCACATTTGATCATGGATGTATACAGAGGGCACAAGGTCTATTGGGTTGAACGTATTCATAAGACTGTCTCGTGTTATTGGGGAGGGGGGGGGGGGGGGGGGGGCAGTGAAGGGCATAAGTGCGTGACTATAAGATATATAAGGACAACTAGTGTGTCAGAATGTGTGGGTTTGTAAACACACCATTGTGGGAAGTGGGTAGGCATACACCGAGTTATCGGGACACTTTCTTTTGTTGAAATGCCCTTATAATGTTATGTACTAAAAGAATTAATGTGGGAGAGGTTTTTTTTTTATTAGGGAAATTAGGACCAATCGAGTTATGATGTTGTTATGATTAAGCAATTGTTAATGACCTTTTTTGGTGGGTTCTTAAACCTAAACCCTGCTAGACGCAGCACAGTTCATCAGGTAAAAAAAGTCTGGTGCACAGCTGTCAACACCCTAGTGCATAAACGACCACAGTCTATTAAAGACTATTGAGAGCTAGTCCCCATTGAACAATGCCAGAGATGGATTCTGCTGCTTTTGGTGAACGCATACTCTGAGGTAGTTTGATCTTGAGATTTTTTACCTGATGAATCTTGCTGCCCCTTGGCAGGGTTGTTACTTTGTTGTTGGCAAATGCTGCATGTTTCTGTGTCTGGCAAGGTTTCTCAGTAGCCAAAATACCCTGCAGCCCGTTTGGGCAACATATCATTTTTTTGCAACATTTCGCTTACGACAGTTTCACAAAAGTTTTACAGTGCTTAAGTCTGCAGCTTACGCAACAAATTATGGCGTAGCTTGCGCGGTCAATTTAGGTGTCATAAGTTGTTGCGTATAGCGACCAAAAATGACCTTTTTTACCAGCATATTTGCGATTGCCGTGATTATCAACCTTGACAAATGTCACTCGCAACCTTGTGTTTTAATTTTTTTTAAATTACGAATGACATATGATTCCGTGGAAAGTCAGACAAAACTATTTTAAAATGGTGGGTAGAGGTGCAACGTCGATTTTGTGAAAGAGCACAAATATACACAAACAGTCGTCATAAACGCTGTTCGAAACATTGAGCAGCTACATGTACGCCAAGTTGCTTGAAACAGTTTGAAAAGAAATGGCGCAGCTACGCAACGTATGCGTAAGCCTTATGCCACTTTTGAAAATTGCGAGAGCGAATTCGAAGCAAATTTCTTGGCGTCAACAATTGAAGTTTCATTGTGACGTTCTCCGTTACCTTAACCCTAAATCCTCCTCAATCCTCAAAAAACCTCATTGCAGTTTTGGAAGATTTTGGGAGGATTGAGAATGAACGAAAAATAAATTGCCAGTTGATTTGGGAGGATACAATGGGTCAAAGTCGTAGGCCTTACTGTACGTACCCAGCATTCTTTATGCTCAGACATGACAAACCAGCATTATGCTTGATATCATCCGCACTGCTTCTGAATGTCATTGGTACTATTACTCGACCTATAGCAGTGGTTGGCAGAGGATTTTTGAGGATTGAGGCGGTGGTCACCCCTCTACTGAACAAATTCAAGAAGAAATCAATAATTTCGGAGGATTGAGGATAAATCAAATTGTGTACATGTGGTACATGGTGGCAATCAATTAGAGGATTTTGCAGGATTTAGGATGGTTCCTAGACAGAGGGCCTAGAGAGTTAGGGTTAACGAATTTCCTTCACATTGACATTCGCTTGAAGTATGAACAGGCCTTGACACAGCTCTCTCACAATGCTATTTTCAGTCATAAATATTCCGTCACATGACGAGTAATATTGTAAATTCAGACGTGTTCATAAATAATGCTGTGTGCGTCAGCAGCCAAAATCAATTGGCTTTATACCGCTGCACATCCACATCCAGAATCGCAGCAGTGGTGAGTGCGCTAAGATCACTGACATGTAGCAGGGCCATAACTCATGTTTAGTTTGAATCAATATTATTATTCATTCTTTCTGGTAACGAAACCAAGGATTTTTCTACCTACGAAGCACCCTACCTTGAAGTAGAATAAGCCTGCAGGTAGATGACAGTGAGAAGTTACAGTTTCAGAGGTGGGAAAAAAACCCAAAAGAGTATTACATGTATATGGAAAACTCTCCAAATCGGGCAGGAACTGAAAACCAAGTTCACATTGAATTCCAACGCGAGTCACAGTAGTGGAAGGCAAAGAAAGAACCGTTACGCCAACCTGACTCTCCTAAGTCTGTACCATTCTGTACCATTCAGAGAAACAAATTACTGTTTCCTTCTTTCACCAGGAGATTTATACTTGAAATAATACTTTATACATTCACATGATGGCTTCATGTGCATTTTTAATCTATATTCAAGATAAAAACACAATCTTTCCAGAAATACAGCTAAAAGATTATAGTTTGGGGATTGTCCTTTAAATATTTATATTCAGCCTGTCAGATCCGATTGTCTTATTAAGCTGTAGATTTTTTTGTTGTTGTCATTTTTAGAAGATTGCTGATGATACACTTATGAACTTCAAACAAAATTGGACATTAAGTTGGTATTAAATAAGTACGTCAAGTATTGTAATTAATATTAGTCAAAACCTGTTCTGTTTTGTCACAGTCTTGCTTTATATGATCTCCCTTCAGTGGGTGTACGGTATGTCGTCTTATTAGATTGAGTATCATAACGTACATGTATATCTCTCTTGCTGGGACAGGGACATATATATCCGTAGCAAGATTGGAACATGGCTTGAGGTGGGGTGTCAGTGGGCGGGACCTGGTAGTCCGAGGCCATCTTTTCCCCCCAGGGGCTGCTGCAGCATTGCATTGTGGGATACCTCACCAGTTCATTGCACTTATATTAGTCATTACCCAAGTCACTACTGGTGCGCTTTGAGCATGGCCCGGCGGCAACGTTTAACCTCTGTTGTCCTGCAGTTGGCAACTGCACTGTCGCCGAGAAGTTCATCACAAAAGTGGTCACAAAAGAACATCGCGGGTCCCTTTCACACGTATAAATTGGGGATGAACACTGACAGAGATATGCTGTACATGTACGTCAGTGTTTTATTTGTATAGCTTGGGACGTACCGTACTGTGACCTATAGCCGTGAGGCTCCAACTCTGCCTAGACTCCAAAATAAATACAATTATTAAAATGTGGGACAAGTCTGACACCTTAATAAAGTCGGAAAGCATTTTCAAGTAATAAATTAGTTTTATTATTGTTATTAGTGAAAATCATCGATTAGTTAATCTATTTTTTTCCAAAACTAGGTCTCCGGCCAACCACCCCCCCCCCCCCCCCCCAAAAAAAAAACCCCAATTGTTGACTGCTGTGAAATGTGGAATATGACAGTTTTATTACCCGAGGGACGCATAGCACCCGAGGCAAAGCTGAGAGTGCTATGTGCTCCAGGAGTGCTCAAAAAGTCATTCCCACATCACAACACTCATCGTGTCAATACCGGTAAGACAAAAAGATAAATGGCTGTAATTTTCAAACAAATCACACGGTCGAAATGCAGCTATTTTACTGCTCCCCCACTATAGTTTGCTATCGTAACAGTGTAAAAGTAGGTTAACATTTTGTGGGTACAGTGTACCAATGGTACAGCTAACATCATCATCATAACACATGTCATGTGATATTACACTGGGAGTGTTCCATGATTTATTTGGTATACACCAGACATGTGATCACTCTAGGCCAATAAAATTACAGTATCCAAGCTAAAAAAAATGTTGAGAAATTATAAACTGACTTGTTTAACATTGACAATGTTGTCTTGGATTTAATTCTCAATGCTTTCCCTTTCAGGTTGAAATGCAGAAGGCAAGGTTAGAAAAGAGACAATACAAGACGTCAAAAGTTGCAGAACTGTAAGTTGCAGACGTGTTCTTGTAAAAATAAATAGTTAGGCAAATTGTTACTGCATGCACTCGGTTCAATGTGATCCTTCCGCTTTGGTAACTTTTGTGTTAGAAGCATTTTAATTTGCCTCATAAGAATTCTGTTGGTTCGTCTGTTGAACTGAGCTAAGGCTCTTGATAAAATGTGATAAACGTTGACCTGCTCTGTCAACAATATTGAGCCTGTTGCAGCAAAACTGACTAATTTTTTAATATAATCAATAAATTTAAACATCGGCAGTTTTATCCTGAATAACTTTTTTAACCTTGACTACTTTATCCAGATACTGAACTGGCTATTCCATAGCGTCGTGTCATATGATAATAATCAGATTCTACTCCTGCATACTACACTCTGAAAGACTGAGGACAAATTACAATCAGGAGAAAAGTCCCAAATTTGCCTAATGATCTAAATTTTTGTCGTTTTTTGTGTTTTTAATTAAAAAAACACAATTTGTTGATACATTAGCAACAAAAAATGCACAAGAGGACAAAAACCTTTTTTTTGTTTTTGATTTGGCTTATTGTTGCAAGTTATATGTCTGAACTTTATATACCGGTACACGTTTTCCCATGGTTGTTTAATGCATGCTTGTTTCCCCTATTCTTGCATGCTTTATTTTCTCTGCTTTCTTGCTAATTGTTTGCTGTACAGTAGTTGGGACATTGGGTTCACTGTGATGAGACTAGTGCAACGGCCAGACAGGTAATCATGGGAATTATTTCTTTTTATATTTCTTTCTTTATTTCTTTCTTTCTGATTCATAAAGACGAACCCTCACTGTTAGCAATAATTTGAGTACATTTTCTAAGCTTGTGTGGTTTTTGAAAGGGGTTCTGGTACGGGACCATTTTTTAAGAGGGGGCCTTTATACTGGGAGGGAGCATTTTGTGAATACCACAGTTTTCAATATTGATGTCTGTACTAAAAAGCAAAATGGCAAATCGTGCAAAAAATAACAGGAAATATGTGACCAGCTCCACAAAAAGGGTATTATGTAGTAAAATTGAGTTATACACATAGTTGGAAAGCCCACAACGTCATCATTTATTTGGTATACATAAAAGAGCTCCATAGCCTCTCTCGTCCTGGAGATACCGGTATGACATGTTTGCATATTTATTACTTCCGTGGAGTTCAAAATACACAGCTGACAAAACAGGCTTTGAAATAGTTGGCTCTGTTGTAGAATGCACACAAAATTTATTAATCAAAATTAACATTTCTGTGAATGAAACTTGAAACTGTAGATATTAAAGATGTCGTTCATGACAACAAATGTAAATCTTATTTGGACAAAATGTTCACCCTCTCAACGTTAAACGGGCAATTACTTGATAATGCACAACGCGACTTAATACCTTTTTTTGCTGAGCCGGTCACATATTTTCCCACTGTTTTGTTGGTGGGATTATTTAGGTGAAGTAAGAGTTTCTGGGTCGTGTTGGTCCTCCCCCCCCCCCCCCCCCCCCCTTTCGGTTGTGTTTGTTCGCTATTTCTACCCCTTCCCCTTTCACTTTTCTCACTTTTGTGCAAGTTAATTTGTGCGGCTATTGCTTTTATGTACTGGGTCGGGCGGTGTCGGAATCTCATCTATAGCAATTGTCATGGTGTTTATCCATACACCTTATTCGCGGAAAAGCCATTTTTGATCGTGCTGCCTGAATCACATACGCAATTTTGTCGAGCGTTAATGTCCGCGTATTTATAGATGCGCGTATAAACCAACAAACGCTTTTCCATTTCGCGCACTATTTTGTTTGTTTACACGCGCGAACATGCGACATTGTGACAAAATCAAGGCCTTGTAAACCGTTGATTAGATGGTGCCAGAATATTTATGCAGTCCAATACTTTACAATTATGCGTTTCAGTTGAAAATTTTACATTATTCATTATTCATTTCTAAGGTCCAAAAATAAAGATTTTAATTTAAGATGGCCGACCTGTGAATAAGGTGTATTACAACTATAGGCTGACTATAAATGCAGCCGTACATGTACATGTTGCCTGGAAGCCCGTTTCGAACACAGCCCAAGTTCATAAGTAAGGGGTATAAAAAGTGTAAAATTTGTTTGTGAAATTTGTTTGTGTCCCGGTTACACCAGATCTGTGTAATTTCTCATGCCAGTGTCATTAAAATTGACTGCAAATGTGTTTATTTGTTTAGCAGGAACTGTGCTTTATGTAATCAATTTTGGAGATATAAATCATCAAAGAATGTGCCCATGTATTAAACAGGGACACAAACAATTTGACCCCTAATTTATGGACTGATCTTACTTTTAAAATGCTGCGTGAAAGTAGAAGCTATGCAATATGCTTTGATTAACACTAACTCCCTATTGTAATTTACTAGGAACCATACCAATCCTTGCAAATTCTAACACCATATGGAAAACTGTACACACAAACTGTTTGGACTCTGTTTCTGGTGGTATGCCTATTAAACCCAATGTATAAAGGACTGTGAGTTAATTTTATAAAGGGACCGTACAGATTCCAACAAAGCATGCTGTTGGGTTTGATGGGTCGAGTTGAGTTAGGTGCAGACTTTCGATTTTAATATTTAGGCATGATTGATGACCTCACACTTGTGAAGCTGCAAATTGAGGATGTTGAATAAAAGAGGACAATAGGGTCCACGGTTGGCAGAAGGTCCTCGATGTGTGATTCCGTACAAAACATATGGGAGGTCTCCCTAAAAAGTAAAGTACATGTACATGTATGAACAAAAGGGTGTCCACGATGTACAGTGTGTACACGAAGTCCAAAATGAAGCTCCCGTGTGTCCTATAATTGTCCCTAATTCCACTAGTTTCATCAAGTGCTTCATTGTGCAGATCATTCTTTTACCCAGGTTGATAGGTTACTGTCAGCAGTACAGGGATTATGACAGTTTCCTCTCCGCGCCAACGGAAGGCTCCAACCCTTGGTTATCGGACGACCCCTCGCTGTGGGAAGCTGCCACAACAATGTAAGTGCAGAGAGTGAAGGGATGGTTTCGCAGGGTGGGGTGAGGTGCAAACAATTTTAGAGGGGGAGTAGTCAACCTCGTTGCCTGGTGTCGAGCAATACCCTCCTTTTTATAACTGCTTTCTCACCAGATCAGATCATTAACCCTAACTCCGTAGGGGGTGTGCAAAATCATAATGATTTTGGAGGATTTAGGAGGGTATTACTATTAGGGTAAAAATATCAAAGGTTGATACCTACTTTTTTTCCCTTTTTTTTAATATGATGTCTAGGGTAAAACAAACAAATGGAATCAAAAAATATGATTTTTTTTTCTCCAAATTTAAACATTAGTATATTATTTTAAGCAAAATAAACTTTTCTGTTCATAACAGCGTATTGAATGTTTCTGAAGCACAAACAGGCACTAGAATGTGGCTGGAGTTCCCAAAGTTGGGAGATTAAAATCACTTTAAGCCAAAGACAAAGACGAAGCCAGAGATTTGAAAAGGCCCTAAACGTACATGTATCCTTCCAAGACCAGTCCTTTTGAAAGTGTATTCTTGAAAAATGTGAATAGTGTTCTACAAACAGACTGTTTTGGGATTTACCTGTATATGTTATTAGCGTGATGCTTGAGCCATTGCCCCTGAATATCAGGTAGTCAATTCAGATTTGTTGGTCTTTTACTGTGGTCTTTCCCTGACAATGCACAACTAATTATTACACGTTTCAAGTCCCATTCTTCTTGCTTCAAGAACTCTCGCTCAGAATTGGGTCAGGGAGCCAACGTATCAGAGATTACAGCCAAGGCAATGCTATCTTTGAATCAAAGCATTCTGGGGGAATCTTATAAGACAGATCTTTGTCTTTAAACATATGGCCTCTTCAACCTCCACAGCTCCCGATAGCAGTCCTAGTACCCTTAACGCTTAAACTTTGTCGTCCTCAAGAGGCAAAAGACAAATTAAAAAAGGGAAAACACTAGAACCAAAAGCATTTGATCAAGTTAAATGACTTATAGCGTAGTCACCGTTGACCTTAAGTTATCAAAAAACCGAGGGGGTTCCCCTTTTGGGCTCTCTCAGCAGTCCACTTTGACGGGAATCTGCGGTGGCTCAGAAATAAAGTAGAAATGAAGTAGAAATAAAGTGTAAGATCACGACATCGCCGCTGATAAGACAAAGCTTGTAATCTGTCGTCTGCTAAGAGCATTTAAGTCCATCACCCTCAGCTGTATCTCAGGACGAGATCAGTATGTTTCTAGCCGCTAATAAGTGACCTGTTCACAGGAAGATTGTGGTTGCATTTGTGAGGGGCATGAACTGTACACGGCTAGCAAGACATAGACTTTTAAACGATAGATTTCGTCACTGATCACAGTTCTTCTTATCGAGACATTCCTTTCTTGGAAGTGCAGCCTCATACCGGTATGTATATGATAAATATGCTGGTTAGGGTTATATATTTTTTCTGGTACTGAAACCAAGGAATCCTCAAGAGCAAACTCGCAAGCTCGCAAGCCTGAAGAAACCAGTGGAAAAGACATTAAGAAGAAATTACAGTTTTTGAGGTGGGAGGAAAACTCCAGAAGAATATTCTGGGGGAAACCCACACCATCAGGCAGGGACTGAAAACCCAATCCACATAACCTGGGGCATAGCTGTGAAAGGCGAGAAAAAAATGCTATTCCAACCCGACTCCCCTGTACTCAGTACGTCATTCAATCATTGGGTGTGTTTTAACCAAAGTTTAACACAATCTGTTGCAAACATTACTGTAAACTGCTAATAAGTCTTCAGCTGTATATGTTCAAGTAGTGGACATCTAAGAATGTGCAGCATTGTCTGTGGCTCTGTACCACAAGCACAGTCGGTATCTTCATTGTTGTTTTTATATATCCTTATTTGGTGAGGCACACTTTGGAGTGTCCAACTCCGCTTCTCAGTCTATATAAAAGACACTTGGTCCAATGTTGATCATCACCAGGTGGGAGGTTTTTCTGGATGCTCAAGAACATTTTATCTGGAGTCGGGAGATGGCCGAGTCTTCTAACATTGAGACTCTTGTGCTTTCAGTCGAGGCTTCAAGTGGATCGACACTATGAAAGAAGCCCTTTCAAGATTGAAGGCATTTCTGTAGTGGTTCTTGACCATACATAAGATACTGCTCATCTCCTGCTTGGCACTGATGCTCCCTCATACATGTACTTGCTGCTTACGCTCTTTCATACTTACTGCTTATGCCCTTTCTTACATACTGCTTATGCTCTTTCATACATACTGCTTACGCTTTTTCGTACTTGCTGCTTACGCTCTTTCGTACTTGCTGCTTACGCTCTTTCGTACTTGCTGCTTACGCTCTTTCGTACTTGCTGCTTACGCTCTTTCGTACTTGCTGCTTACGCTCTTTCGTACTTGCTGCTTACGCTCTTTCGTACTTGCTGCTTATGCTCTTTTGTACTTGCTGCTTATGCTCTTTTGTACTTGCTGCTTATGCTCATTCGTACTTGCTGCTTATGCTCTTTCGTACTTGCTGCTTATGCTCTTTCGTACTTGCTGCTTATACTCTTTCATACATGCTGCTTATGCTCTTTCATACATGCTGCTTATACTCTTTCATACATGCTGCTTATACTCTTTCATACATGCTGCTTATGCTCTTTCATACTTGCTGCTTATGCTCTTTCATACTTGCTGCTTATGCTCTTTCATACTTGCTGCTTATGCTCTTTCATACATGCTGCTTATGCTCTTTCATACTTGCTGCTTATGCTCTTTCATACTTGCTGCTTATGCTCTTTCATACTTGATGCTTATGCTCTTTCATACTTGCTGCTTACGCTCTTTCATACTTGCTGCTTATGCTCTTTCATACTTGCTGCTTATGCTCTTTAATACTTGCTGCTTACGCTCTTTCATACTTGCTGCTTATACTCTTTCATACATGCTGCCTACGCTCTTTTATACTTGCTGCTTATGCTCTTTCATACTTGCTGCTTATGCTCCTTCTTTTCGCCTTCTATGCCTGCAAAGATGTAAAGACTTTGGAGTTGGTCTGAGACCAGAGTGCTAAAGCAGTGGATCCAAGAGTCTTCAGGTTGACTCCCCTTAATGTGCCGGTCAGATATTAGCAAACAAGGTTGTTTAATTTTTTTTAATTTTATTTTAAGACTGTATCTTGCTCTTGGTGTTCTATATATTATGCTCTTTATCGGAGACCTAGTGGAGCAGATTGGGGAAATATTTAGGGGAATTGTGTCTTTGATGATACAAGCATTTAACATTTGCTCAGCACACAGTGCCATGAAAAAGATATTTGTATTAGGGCCATCGCAGATTTGTCCTTTGAAAAAATTTAGGTAGAATAAATAGCAATATTCAACATTTTCAAAATGGCTGCCATTGTTATTCTACGTATATTTTTTCAAACGACAAATTTCAGATGGCCATATTGTTCTTATGTTATACTGTGTGCCAAATGCCATACTTGTACCATCAAAGGCACAATCCCATCACCTATCTGCCATACTAACTGCTGTTGGTACCTTCTGACTTTTAAATGGCCAGTCACTATCACTGACAGTGGAGCATTGGACATTCTCTGACTGCGCAGACAGGTTGAATTGTCTGTTGTACCGGTCCATTGACCACAATGGTTTTGCTGGATGGGTTTGTTTTTTTGGTGTATCTGACTGGCCTGTGCAGTTTTTGAGTTCGTTCTTAATTTCTAATGGCAAGCCAATTAATCATTCAACCAACTCTGCTTACGTAATACATGCCGAAGCCTTGGCCCATCTGAAACGTGTTTGTTTGTGTATTTTTGTTTCTTTTTCTGAACAGGAACCTGAAGGATGTCCCTGTTTGGCGGGTCAAGAAGTGGGGCTTTTCCTTTGACGATCTGCTGAAGGATCCGTTAGGTCGAGACCAATTCGCAAGATTCCTCGCCAAGGAATTCAGTCAAGAAAACCTAAGGTAATATAGGATGGAACTTTAGAATGTTTAATTTGTTTAACCTTTTTTTAATTTATGCAAAATGTGAATGAAATGTGCCACAAAATGCACGCTTTTTGAGGCATTTTCAAGGCAAAATCTCAATCGTTTTGTTCTTTCAAGCATTTCTTTCAAGCTTTTCAACTGAAAATTAGGACATATATTTCGCCTCTTTTTTGTTGTTGATATTTGCCCGTTTCACTTTGAATTTGAAAAAAAATACGGGGCCATTTCTTGAGAAATAGACATACGACAGAGCGTTTTGCGTACTGCACATGCGCAAGCAGTCGTGCATGGCCATATGATATCAGGTGAGGGCGTTGAATTAGATTTTTTTCTAAACACTAACATTGAAGACCACGTACATGTACCCAGCTCGCGAATCCCAGATATGTATTTACTTGGACATGTACTGCCCACTAAGGGCCTTCATACTGTTATGGGTAAAATTTGATATTTTAGGGCACACAATCTCCTTTCCAAAAAAATGTCAATTTTGTGGACTTGCAGCTTCCGAGATCCAATCGAGCTGGTTATTAACATCAGGAGATAAGGCCATTTAAAGTTTTGGTGTTCCTCACCTCCCTCCTCAATGTGTGCTCCTTCCCCATTTTTATTGTGTGATTGGGGCAGAGGTCTGCACTCTCCGAGTGCCATGTATCTAGTTTTCTAAGGGATAAATTCTTTTTCCAGTTTTAGTTTCCCAAAGTAAGTTTCTAATACCTTTTCTTTTTCAAATGCAGGTTTTGGATAGCGTGTCAAGAGTTGAAAGCCACAGCAATCAGCAAAGTTCCAGCCAAGGCACAAGAGATCCATGAGTATGTTGTTTTTAAGCCATGACAGCAAGGTGTAATGTTGTGCAGACCCAACCCAAGACTGATCCGACCTGGCCCGATATCCACCCGATATCCACCCGATATCCACCCGATATCCACCCGATATCCACCCGATATCCACCCGATACCCACCCGATACCCACCCGATACCAACCCGATACCAACCCGATACCAACCCGATACCAACCCGATACCAACCCGATACCAACCCGATACCAACCCGATACCAACCCGATACCAACCCGATACCAACCCGATACCAACCCGATACCAACCCGATACCAACCCGATACCAACCCGATACCAACCCGATACCGACCCGATACCGACCCGATACCGACCCGATACCGACCCGATACCGACCCGATACCGACCCGATACCGACCCGATACCGACCCGATACTGACCCGATACTGACCCGATACCGACCCGATACTGACCCGATACTGACCCGATACTGACCCGATACCGACCCGATACCAATACCGACCCGACCCTATACCAATTCCGGTTCTAGTTGGGTAATTTTTTTCATGATTTCAGTCGAGTCGTTTTGGTTTTGTTTTCGTGTTGGGTTGGTTTTCGCCATTTTTTGAAAAATCCGAAGAACAAAAATTGCACGATTGTACATGCAGTTCGCAGTCTATCACACACAGTATGTAACATGTAGACTCACCGGTATGTCATGTTAGGAGTGTTCACCGTACCATATGGTATAATTCTTCACAGATGATTTTTCAAAGAAAATCACACAATGCGGGCGAGTTCAGGCACAGAAAGCGGACACAGTGTTCGTGAAATATGGGAAAAATTGCCCAAGCCATGTATTCAGTGCTTATTTTTTATTTTTTTAGTTTGTTTTTAGGTTTGGGGTGTTTTTTTTTTTAATTTGTTTTAATTTTTTTGGGGGGGGGGGGGGGGGGGTTAGGTTAGGGTCACTTCGGGTCAGTTTTCCTTGAAGTTTGGTCATGTCAGGTTGGGTTTTGGTGAGTTCTGATTGCTTTCGGTTCATATTCTATTTTTTATTTATAATGTTTAGGTTGGTTTCACTTGGTCAACCCAACCAGATGCACAACCTCAATGGGTACCTTCAGACACCGTTAAATTTGCTTAAAACACTAATTCAACGTGATTTGGGTTAAAAGTTTTAGCTAAAATGGTGTTTTAACCGACTCGGTTTTATCTCGCCGCTAAAACAGTGATTTAAAACACCTCGGAGGCAGAGTTTAGCTAAAGTTTTATCTTCTTAACGCGGTGTTTTTAAATTACACTTCCTTCGGTTTCGTGATACACTGCCTTTGGTTTTCTTGATATTTCCACTAGTTTTTTTGTTCCATTTGCTCAGACATTTTTGTTGATCATTAGTGGTACTTCCAAACAGTTCTGTTCATCCTCATGGTCAATGCCTCGATGACATCGACTGGATCAGAGAAAGGACCTAAAAATTGCCGCAGGGGGGCAAATTGGTCAAGAGTAGAAGTGGAGGCTCCAGGCCTCATAGCGGTATTTGTTTACATGCACACAAACTGTAGTGCACGGAATATTGAAATGACCTGAAGCTCACGAACTGTAGCGCACGTAATATGCAAATGAGCGGAAGTTCTACGTGACCCCAGACCCGGGATTAACCTTTGTGAAGTTAAAACTCGTTTCTAAACACTCGGTATTTTAATTTTACGATTGACCACCCTTGGTAAGCGACCGGTTTTTTTACCATTTTAGTTAAAACGTTGTCTGAACATAGCCAATGTTTTAGTGTGTATGGCCATAGCCACTTCAAGGACACTATCTAATTGTGCAAAGGCAAAATTAAAATTAAGCAAGACTCAAGCCAAGATATCGGGGTAGATCTCAGTGATATTACTGAGCCGTTGTATCATAATTTTTTGTTTAATAAAAGTCTCCTTTTTGTTTTACTTGTAAACTACCAGTGAGTTCCTGTCTGAGGCGTCGCACTGTCCCATCAACGTAGACTCCAAGGTACGTGAGGTCACGCGGAAAAACATGAAGGGGGCGGCCGGCCGGTACACGTTTGACTCCGCCCAGGAGCACATCTACATGTTGATGCGCAGCGACAGCTACTCGCGATTCCTGAAGTCTGAGCTGTACAAAGAACTTCTTAATCCCAAGAAAAAGGTACGCGGTCTTGATGGCATCCCTCGTGATACGTTGTTTCCTCTTACTATTTTGTTTCCCTCCTTTATTTTCTGTCATATATATATTTTTTGTTGTTGCTGGTTAACTGTTTTCACAGTTTTTACATCACTTGGGGCAATGGCATATTTGGCAGTGTTGGAAGTATGTAGTCAAACATTCAAATCCATTCCAACAATTGATCATGAATCCAAAAATAAACAATTTGCAGAAGATACAAAATATCACATACAACAAAAATTTATTCTCTCCTTTGTCGTTTTTGTTTCCTCAAATGAGTGCGTTAATACCAGTTACATTTATTTCAGATTGTTGGTATTATCTTTCATTTTACCTGTCTGTCAATCTGCAAAGTTTCGTTTTCCCACATGAAATTACATCCTTATACTCAGTGTAAACTTGTCATGCCTTTAACATGATCCTCCCAAGCAGTGGTTCATTGCATCCTTTACTGCACAAACCATGCACACAAACTCACCTGCAGATTCTGGAGGGGTTTTTCTTTTTGCTTATGGCAGAGATTTTGTAATAGTTCAATGTTCTCAAGTCAATCATAGATGTCATCCAGTCTTAAAGGTAGGATACACCATTTGCAGATATCGACAAATTTGTCTACCGAATTATAAAGAAATATCTTACTTATTTGAAAGTAAATATTGATTCCAGGCGTCCAGCAAAATGATTGCGCTAGATATCTTGTAAATGTTTCGAACAGTTGAATTTTAAAAACCAAGAACAACTGCCCGACGCCAGTTGAGAACAAATGCCGTTTTTCTTGCTTTTTTTTCCGCATCAATGATTGTAAAACTTCGGACACCCAATCCTGATAATTCAAGCAATTACCGATAGTGTACATGTATCTTACCTTTAAGTCAAGTGACAGACTTTTTAACAAAAACGTAGTGGCTGTTGTTGCGACAGCGGTAACACGATTCTCAACTACTGTCTTGACTGCCTTGCAAAAACATCATTATGAATTTATATCACAACAACTGCCCATCCAACTAGATGCAATTGGTAGTGCAATTGGCTAAACGTTGGACTGTCATGCCAAAAGTCCCGGGATCGAATTCTCACCGTGATTTTTTTTGTTCATGTTTTTAAACAAATCCTACTAAAAAACAAAACAATTCTGAGTGATTCATGGCTTTGGGAATTTTTTTTTTTCAAGAAAAAAAGTATGAGAATCGTTTGGTTCCTTAAGCCAAAGACCCTGACGTTGAATATTGTCGGATCGGGAAACCGTACTGTCGACTGCCTTAATAATAGCCATTGGGTTTCAAGAACATTGATTTTTTTTTCTTTTTGCATTATTCGTCATTGCTAACACATTCTTGCGACCTGATGTTACAACTCAAACCTGGATCCTGAGAGGTCCTTTGTCTTATGCCCTTTTTGGCATCTCTTTACAAAAATAGTGAAGATGATTTATTGTTTTCATTCATATGCACAGCCTATTAGAAAGAAAAACTGGTTACACGTACCGGTACCACATAGCTTCCATTTGTAAACCTTCTGAGGGAACCATTTGAAAACCTAGCGGTAAAACCTACCCCATAGTCTTGTGTTCTTTTGGCTTGATTATTTTTTTTTTGGTACGTATCTTAACTTGCATAATTTGGCATTGTGGAACCAGTCTTACCTGGCATAAACAGCATGTATCGTGCGGGCTGGTTTTTAGCATTTCGCTTATTGACAGCTGAATTGATCTTTATATTCAGCGAGGGGGTTTAAAGTCGCGTCGAAGCCAAATTTTTGGCCATGTTTTCAAGGCGTTAAGTAAACCAATCCTCGTAAACCCTGGAGGATGGATTTTCCTCAAAGTGCCCTTGATGTACATTTAGCCGTGCATGCACTGGCTTCAATACTCAGTACCCAGTTTCAAGTTTTGTGTACCTGGTACCAGATAGGCCATCAGCCTCGGTCCAACAATTGGACCACCGGTATCAAATAACCAAGAGGAGTAATGCTCAAAGCTTTTTTGTTTCTTTTTTTTCCATGGTATGCGAACTTAGAGTTGGGAAATGTGTGATAGCATTGCAGAGTGATTCGTGGCAACTTTTTTTATGTTATCACTTTTCTTCTTTAAAATGGCCGCCAATATGCTTGTTACCGGATAAATTATAATTATGTGGTAACAATCATTTTGGCGGCCATTTCTTCTTCTTTTTAATTAAAGGGTGATAACACCCAGAGGACTGCCACCGCTACAATGCTGTCACATATTTTTGAACTACAGGGGTGCATACCTTGCCAAAAATCACCCTGAAATTATTCCTCTCATTTGATACTGACCAACCCTCCAGGCTGATGACACAGTACAGCTGTATCAAAGTTGACAGTGCCATTGTAAAAAAGTCGAATGTAAAAATATACACAACTGATCTTGCACAGACACCCACACAGTAATATTTTGGGGTCGCTTCTCTCCAATGACTGTGATTTTAAAATTCCTTCTGAGGGTAATAAAGTTTACAAGTGCACATACATGTACATAGATCTTCACTCTGACCAAAAGAGGGGGGAATCTACTGTACATATACATGTGGGTCACTAGTCACTAGTCATTAGTTTGGCACACTGGAGGTTCATTATTTGTTGAATGACAAGCAGTTAGAAATAGAAATGACAACCCAATTTGTTAAAAGCTAAAAGTTTAGGTACATGTAGTGTTGTTATTTTTTTTTTTTTTTTATTTTTTTTTTGGGGGGGAGACAACTATAATTTAAATATGGGAGACTTTCACGTGTGTTTCCAAACTTTTTAAATGCCGATTACGTTGATGTCAGAAAATAATTTAACCATAACTCTTTCTCTCTCCTGTTCTTCCGACATCCTACCTTCTGCCTTTGTCTTTCCGTCATCATACTGGATCCCCTTTGGTTATTCCTTTCATTTTTTTCCACCTTTCCTCCCAATTTCTCTCGTCATAACACTCACACCCGTCTCATCTGATCCCCTCTTATTCCTTCTCTCTCTTTCTCTCTCACTTGCAACTCCTCATGTGACTTGGTTGTTTTTTTTACGCTGCACATAGTGCCTGAGTCACTGGGAAAAGGTATGGTTCCTTTATGGATGGCTTGCTTTTCCACCCCTGTATTTTTTTACACTTGTTCCCCTATTCACCATGTAGTTATTACGAGATTTAAATAAACCCCCCCAAAAAAATACCGACTTTTATCATTAACTACACATACACACCTTGTTAATGCTGAACCAAGATGGCTGCCGTTCCAGTACTATCTGACCAATCAGAAAGCTTCTTATCCAGTGCATTGTGGTGAACTGCAGAGGCAGCCATCTTGTTTCAGTGAATGAGTTGACCAATTTTTTCTTTTTCATTGTTTTCATCCATTGTATACACTGGTAGTTACAAAGTTTAAGGGGAAAATGTACTTAGATTCCCTGATGGATGAAAGATTTAGTTTGTGTTGTTTTCTAGTTGTTGTTTTTTCTAGTAGATTTTTTTATTGGCATTTTATGTACATTGAAAGAAACTACTTTAAATTTAATGAAAGCACAAAATAGTCATTTCGTCTTTGATATTTGAAACTGCAGGAAAATTACACATCGTGTCTGTTTTTGACACCTGAAACTTGTTCGTTTTTAAACGGCAGGAACATTGCTTTTGGAACAGGATCACACACCACCTATCCATCAGGGTTTTGCACAAACGAGTTTCGCGTGTCAAGATACCCCGGTCCCCAGCCCCTGTGACCTGATGTAAAAATAATTAATCTACAAAATCAATTTCTTTTCTTTCTTTTTTAAATCCTTGTTAGTATAGTTTAATATTGAATAGCCTCTGAAAACAAAGACATGTCCCGCAAATAATTACATGGCAATTTAAAAAAAAAAAAAATTAAATTTAAAATACCATAGCTTTTATCCAGAGTAATTACAATCTTTTAAATTCTTATAACAGTTTTCTTTTCAGGTAAGCAGAAACGAACAGCAATTTCACTTTTTTATTCTTTTATTTAGAACTCTTGTTCAATTCCAAAGCCTTTTTTCTTTTCTTTTTAAATATATATTTTGTTGGGGGGGGGATGCATCTTTGTCATTTAGAACAGGCAACCTAACATTAAAAAAGGGCAACGTAGTACCAAGGAATAGGTTTATTTGTATTTATTTGTATTTATTAATTTGTATTAGTTTGTATTTATTGACTGTTTTTCACAAGCCTTGAAAAACATGTGGACTGGGATAAAATGTTCAGTTTAGGGTAAATATGCCAAGTCAGAATATAACGCCCGCCAGCTGGTTTCAAACCCTGGTCACCAAGATAGAAGGTTCAGGATGTACAAAGTGATTTTCTTGATGGGATTATGGCCACCCTATATAAACTACCCTGGGTCCATCAGAATTCTTCTTTGTCCTTCGAGTTTAATTTTTTTAATTTTTTTAATTTAAATTTCCCTTGATAAACATAAAATGTTTAAGGATGAAATCAAGTCTCAAATTCTTCAAATTGAACGGATTAGTTTACAATATTATTAAATTTAAAGGAGTATGTTAAACTCCCCCCTTCCCCCTTCCCACTTATTCCCCCCTCCCTGTTTTTTTGTGCTACTGTATATTATAATGGTCCCTTCCAGCAAATCATGACAACAAGCAAGAAAGTTTCCCTTAAACTACTCTGAGAGGGGATTTCAAGACTTCTGGGTGATAAGTTGTTATGGTTTATGTCTGTGACTTTGTCTTGCACGTTGAAAAGAACAAAAACACATTCCTGACAATTCTTACATTTGAACTGTCTTGAAGGCTGATTCACACTTCACTCGAAAACGTATGCGATACGCTTTTGGGACGTTGCAAAGCATTTGCTGCGAAAATTTGCCGTAAGATCATGTTTGCTTTCACGCTGAGTATGAACCGGGCTTAAAGCCACATCCGAAACTCTTCTCTAGCTATTGTCTATGTGTGCACCCATTAAAACTACATGAGAAAATGCTGACAATGAGCCGTAGCTGTAGCTCTGGAAGCCTGTTTCTAAAATACCCAAATTAAAAGAAAAAAGCCCGGTAATTAGCCCTGTAGTGTTCTGTCTAAACTGCATGAGTTTCTGTTTTTTATTAACCAGTTCGCGCCGGGTTTATTTTCACGTCATTGAGCCGAGGCGCGGGATTATTTTTAACAAAACTCGATCAGAGACAGGTTCAAGCCGATGGTACCAGGAAGCACACCCACGCATTTCCGACCTTGCTCGCTGCTGACTGAAATTTCCGGCCTTGCTCGTGACGCATTTATGCGTCATCCGTTTTGAATCTGGGGAAAACTTTGCGTGTACATATACGTCTTCCGCCGCGAACTGGTTAAACATAACAAAGGAGACTAGTAACAGAACACCTGTAAATTAACATTAGAAAATGACCCACTCCACAAAAATGAGTTTTATGTTGCAAACAAAGTGAAATTGGGTTATACATGTATGGTTGGAAAGCCCACAACATAAGCTTTCATTTGTATAAAGCTCCATAGCCCCCCCCCCCCCCTTTTTCTGGGAATATGAAATGTTTACATATCAATTGCTTCATTTGAGTTTAAGAACGTTAGAACATTTCTGTGAAGAAAACCTGAAACTATGTTTCTAGGTAGAAAAGATGTTTTTCATGAGAAAAACTGAAAATCACATTTTGACAAATTTTTCACCGTCTCAACATTGAGCAGGCCATTACATGATAATGCACAGCGCGACTTAATACCCTTTTTTGTGGAGCCAGTCACAAATATTTAGCCTTTTGGGAAGCAGTCTATTTAATATTATTTACAATTTTTATTTATTTATATTTGTTTTCAATGACTTTCCTTTGAGTTGGAACGTGCACATTTGGTTCTTTTTCTGATATCATGTCCACTTAAAAGTTTCTCCTTTTGGTCAAGAAGGATTAGATAAGAAACGCCGCTAGTTGGCGCTACCCATGTTTTACAGATTTCTAGGTTTACTGATTGAAAAACATGTACGATTTTAGTTGAGCGATTTCTAGGTTTGAAGGAAAGAAATTTATATTCTGCCAATGAAAAACAACAAACCGCCTAAAAAGCGATCTGAAATGGATATTAAATCTTAAAATATGCACCGATATATGATAGGGCAGTATTGTATTGATTCAGAAGTAAAAGCTAAGTTGTTTAAATTTAAAGTAGATAGGATTTTTAGGATTATAAGATTCTAGCAATTTCATAATGCTTTTGTAATATACCTTCTTCCCTCCTGGTTTGTTTGTTTTTTGGGGGCGGCTTCGTCAAATCAATCTCAACCACCACGGCAGACTAAATCACTCATACCCAAACTGCCAAGTCTGGCTAACCGGATGGACTTCTCGGATAAGTGATAACAAACGGTACTGGGTTCACATCCCCTCTCCACATCCTCCTTCTCATAACTACCCCCACTCCTTCCCATCTCTCATCACTCTGTCTCTTTCTCATCTAAGATCTAAGATCTACCTCTATCTCTTTGTTGGAACTACAAAGCACACAGAGTTGATCGTTAAGCCAAGGTCACATTGTCACGATTTTTGGCGGCCACAGCCCCCGATTAGTTATAGCAGTTTTAATTGGGGCGAATCAAAAGAAAAGTGTCCCGTTTGCATTCTCCAACGAATACTCACGATCCTTCTACGGTGACACTCTGTACGTATATCGACGACCTCTGTCTGTATATCAACGACCTCTGTCTGTATATCAACGATGTCTGTACGATTTTGAAGCTGATTCATCACGACCTGCTGCGGTCTACTACGGTATACTGCGATTCTAGTACGATCGCGTCGGAACTACTCTACGATTTTGTTAAGAACATCGAATGCGTAGAACATCATAGAGCATCATTGATGTTCATAGAGATGTGTGATAAAAATAAACCACGATTGACCACATAAGGCCACGAATGCCTATAAGATGGCGCTATGACTGCATGATTGAGTTACGAACGCGCTGCGACTGCCCTACGGTTTGGCAAAAATTGCAGCAACGCCACGACAGTTTTGAACAGTTCAAAACTGTCGGGAGAGTTTGCCGACGAGCCAAGATTCAACCGGATTTACCAAGATGCTGCTACGAGTATGTCCACGAATCACCCGGATTTTGTGAAGCGTGGGCTATCGTCGTTAAAATCGTGACAGTGTGACCTCCATGTAGGCTGTACACACTGCTGGTATCCAATCAAAATGTCACAGTAGACTTTTGGTGCATGTGCAACAAGGAATTTTGTGCATGGTTGATTGGAACGTGTAGTGTTAGGGTTAGCCTGCATGTTCAGGCAGTATGGGCATTTTCTGGTGGTTTTTTATTCTTTACATATTTTATGTATTTTTTTGTATTGAGCATGAGATCATGTTTGTGTTTTGGATGACTAATATAATGCATGTTGTCAAGTTTGAAGAAGGAAAATAAGGACTCAAAATGTGTAGAATGCATTTTAACAACACAATATTAGTGCCATTTACGGCTTAGATATAGTTTTTTACAGGATTTCGTGACATTGTTGAAAAGAGATCAATATTTATTCATTTTGTATTTGTCTATGGGGAGTAACCCAATTTTTCTATCCCAGTTAGGGGTAGGCAGGATTCCATTCTGTGCAAAAATTCAAGTGGGAATGTTTGTAAAGTGAACTACTCCAAGAATTGCAAGAGAGATCTAAATTAAGAAATGTTGGAGGTAAGATTTGGTGCGCGCTTGCATTTGCTCTTGGGGATTGATGAGTTAGAAGGATTGAGGATTGAAAATGGAAAGTTCTTAATTTACATCCTTTGACAGTGATGATTGTAGTCTTGGTTGCAAGACGTCCTAATCGCAGTGTGCAGCCCACGTAGGCCGCCGATGCCGGGGCCTTTTAACATACGCCGTACCTTCGAATATGACGTCTTGCCTAACTGACATCGTCACTTGGAAAATTCCGAGCAGAATTGTGGCGCATTTACATGCGCGTGTGACGCTGCGTGCATAATCGCTACTCATTGGTCAAGTTACTGTTGCGTCACATTATGCACATCACACTTGCATGCAAATGCGCAACAATTCTGCTCGGAATTTTCCAAGCGACTATGTCAGTTACCCAAGACGTCGTATTCGAAGGTACAGCGTATGTTAGAGGGCGCCCGCATCGGCGGCCTATGCGCACTGCATACCGCAATTAGGACGTCTTGCAACCAAGAAGTTGAATGATGCATGCTTTTATGGATAAAGCAAAACAGAACCCTAAATGGTGTGATACAAAAGGAAACGCAAGTCTCAAAACTGAATTGCTTGTTTGGTTTTCATGCAGAGAACCGTTTGTCTCCTTCCTGAACTTAAACAAAAATGTTCTGCTCCATTTACACACGGGTCTATATGGGAAGTGACTGCAGCTGCTTCTAATAGAGTCGTGTGTAATTATATCTAGCTGTAGCCTAACCTGTACTCTTTGAGGCCTGTGTCTGCATGATTTGTGCATGGTTGAATCATAGGAATGATTTGGTGTTTTGTTTTTTTGTTCATTGACGAATGTGACAGTCACTCTTGATTAACAGATATTTTCTAGATGCAGACAAATAGACACATCAACTTGGAAGCCCCTTACAGAGACAATATCGGCCAATCACTGCTTGGCATGTGCATGAAAAAAATTGTGAATATGCATCCTGCCTCATGAATATGTGCATGAGAAATGAACCAACGAACGAATGACATCGCTAGTGGCATGGCATGAAGAAACACTGTTACTGTGCATGTTAACACTCATTTTATAAACACTACTTACACTTACTGTAATTTAGGGGAACACTAAAATAAAAGGGGGAAACAAGTTAACATTTCACAAGCTACACGTAGTGTGGTCTTTTAACCATGTTGGTATACAAATATAAAACATGTTGGTATACAAATTACCTAAAATTCCAATACGTTTTATTCGTTGAGTCGTGAGAAATTGCGACTGGATGAATAAATGTGACCCGCTCCACAAAAATTGGTAGTATGTCGCAAAAGATATATACATGGTTGGAAAGCCCACAACGTCATCTTTCATTTGGTATATCATAGTTCTGGAGATATGACATGTTTGCATATTGATTACTTCCTTGGAGTTTAAAATTACACAACTGAGAAAACCGGCTTTGAAATAGTTGGCTCTGTTGTAGAACAACAGAACGATGCACACAAAATGGTCGTTGTTTCCACTTTATTCATCAAAATCAACATGTCTGTGAATGAAACCCGAAACTGTAGATATTAAAGATGTCATTCATGACAAAAAATGAAACTCACATTTTGGACAAAATGTTCACACTTGAGCAGGCCATGACATGATAATGTACAACGCGACTTAATACCCTTTTTTGTAGAGCCGGTCACAAATTGATAATTGCTTCACCACTGTACTGTGGTACTAAGAAGAAGATGACGACCCATGCAGGTCTGCAATAGCTTGTACACATACATGTATATAACATTTATGTGTAGTGTTAAGGTACTGGTACATGTTCACTGACACAGTACAATCAACACACACAAAACTTGAGGTAAAAACACAAATTTTACTCCCCCCCCCCCAAAAGAAATAAATGCCATCAAATGCCATCTGGAAGCAAAGCAAACAAATGTATTTGAATGAACCGACTTTTTTTCACCACAAAATGACCACTGTCAACGTATTGTACTGAATTACA
>JBAIAA010001622.1:0-54946 GCA_037893245.1 Crossaster papposus
AATAATATAGAACGATTTGCCCAGTCTATTTGCCCAGTTCTGATTGTTTTTTTTGTGGGTCCTGGTCAATTTTTTTCCCTGATTTTTTGTCGGGTCGGTTTCAGGTCAGATTCTGTTATATTAATACACTACCTCCGCCAAGGAGGTTATGTTTTGGCCAGCATTTGTGTGTACGTCTGTTTGTTAGCAGGATTACAGAAAAACTACAGGAGGGATTTTTAACGAAACTTTGTGGGTATATTAGATAGCTTATAGGTCAAAAACGATTATCAGGAATCTGAGTCACTTTGAATGATATTTGTTAACATTGCGAGATATGAAGTTCTGCAGTTGGGCGACATTTGCCAATTGAGGGCACTTTACTAGACAACCAGTAACGTCGGGGCGCATTTGTTAAGTTTGGGTCGAGGTCTACTCTCTCTGTGTGCCTTTGTTTCTAGTTTGTAATGTTTTCGGACAATTTGGCACATCATTTATAGGACTGACTTGTATCATATCCGGTACGGCATAAGCAGCAATCTTCTGTCGGACCATCAGCTTCAGTTCCTTGATGATGTCCTCCTCAGATTCACTGATTCCATCCTTGAGAATGATATAGGCATAGATACCTGTAAAAACCAACAGAGGCCAATTTTATGGAGCTGCTAAGCACAAAAAGAATGTCAAGCATACAAATACTTCCTTGGCAAAAAAAGGGTTACAAACTAACATTTCAGGTGATATTGTTTGTGACTGCTATTCAGCTGATTTTTACTTAGCACGAAAAGCACATGATGTTTTGGCTGGTAACCTGTTCTTACTGAGGAAGACTTTTTGTGTGCTAAGCAAATTTATGAGCTAAGCAACTCTATAAAACTGGCCCCACTGGGCAGGAGTTGCCAAATATCCTTCTTGTGACATACATGTACTCCAACCGTGTGCCAAATGTCATGCTTGTATCATCAAAGGCACAGTTCCCCCAAATATTTCCCCTATCTGCCCCACTTTATAGCCCTTTATTGAAATGATAAAACTTACATTGATTTATTTGTGTAAATGTTCTGGTGTTTGGTTCAAGTGCATGTATTAAAGGAAGGATACAACATATGCAGATATCGGAAGTTTTTACTACCGAATTGTTAAGAAATGTCTTACTTATTTGAAAGTAAAAAATGATATACAATAATTATATGCATCATTAATGATAGGCATCCAGCAAAATGATTGCGCTAGATATCCTGTAATTGTAATTTTACAAAATTCGCGATCGCCGGACGGTGATCGCAAAAAAACAAAAACATCAAAATAAGAAACACTGCCCGACGCCAGTTAAACTATAAAATACAATCCCCAAATCCACCCATTCCTAATAATTCAAGCTATTACCAATGGTGTATCCTACTTTTAATGGTTGTAATCGGTTTCACCGATGTATTTTGGGGTTGTGGATTTTACTTTGCCTAAATCTCTAATAAATATCAATAATCCATGCAGGACCCCAATGGAAACCAGTTTTTGACTGTTTGGACACACTCTAAGTCACAAATTTGTCAAAAAGTTGTCACAAATCACCATCTACTGTTCTTCCGCTTAACCAGTTCGCGCCGGAATTATTTTAACATCACCTAGCCAACACGCTGAATTATTTTTAACGAAACTCGATTCGGGGCGGGTTCAGGCCGATAGTACCAGGAGGCAGACCCACACATTTCCAGCCTTGCTCGCTGCTGACAGACATTTCCGGCCTTGCTCGTTGCGTGTTTATTCGTCATCCGTTTTGAATCTTGGGAAAACTTTGTGTTTATATACGTCATCCGGCGCGAACTGGTTAAACAAAGTACGAGTTCATACTGAGTAAAGCCTGGTTCATACTCGGCGCGAACGTCACAGCCAGTTTTCGTTCTGCGAATTCGCAAAAGTTGAGCACATTTCAACTCCTACGATTCCAGCGAATGTTCACAGCCAACGCTTTGTGACGTCAAATTCGTATCGCATTCGCGGTATTGTGAACCGGCCCTAATGCTTCCTTACCTTCCCCTTTGATGTCGTGAGGGAATCCTACCACTGCAGTCTCTGCTACTGCAGGATGCTCATCCTGCAATACAATCATTCATCATGAGTAAAAGTCTGACAGTCATGGGTTACATTAACACTAAGAACCCTTAAAGGTAGGCTACACCATTGGTACTGTAATCACTTGAATGACGAGGAAAGCAAGAAAAAACGGCATTTCGTTTGTAACCGGCGTCGGGCAGTGGTTCTTATGTTGTTCTTGTTTTTTTATAATATAGTAAAAAAGACAAACTGTATCCTTCAAAATAAAAATTAACGCAAACACCACAAATACTGACACTTATTGTTAAGTCCAGGCCCTAGAGCTGGTTTTTAAATGGTACCTGAAATTCAAAACTTTAATATGGCAAAATAAATGCTTTAATAACGCTGAATACTTAACAACTGCAAAAAACGTCATATTTGTTTATATGTTTGCTCATTAATCGTGACCCTAAAATGAAAAGCAACATGCGCCGTGCCCCGCCCACAAAAGATAACGTCACGGTAAGAACATGCACAGCCTAGCCGGTGGACGATCAATTGCGACTTCGTGCAGTGTGTACGTGTACACAATACATAGGCGGGGGCATGGGGCATATTGCTTTTCATTTTAGGGTCACGATTAATGAGCAAACATAAACAAATATTTTTTGCAGTTTTTGCAGTTGTTAAGTATTCAGTGTTATTATAGTGTATATTTCGCCATATTAAAGTTTTGAATTTCAGGTACCCTTTAAACATACATGTACTTGTTTAAAGGTTTGAAAATATAAACAAAAAATTACTACCAATTTATTGAGAAATATCTTACTTATTTGAAAGTAAATAGAGATTCTAGGCATCCAGCAAGATGATTGCGCTAGATATCCAGTAATTGTGCCGAAAAATCGAATTGAGTCAGACGGCGATCGCGGAAAAAAAACCCCCAAAAATATAAGAACAACTGCCCGACGCCGGTTGAAAACGAACACCGTCATTCTTGCTTTTTTCAGCATCCATGATTGTAAAACTGTGGACAGGTAAGTTAATTGATATTTACTATAAAATACAACCCCCGAAATCCAAACATACATGATATTTCAAGCAATTACCAATGGTGTATCCTACCTTTAAAACAGGCCAACCCCATTTATATTCCTTTATTAAAACGGGATCAAGCTTACCATAGCATCTTCCACCTCAGCAGTTCCTATACGATGACCACTGACATTGATGACATCATCCATGCGGCCAGTGATGTGGTAATGGCCACGTCTATCCCGATGGGCCCCATCACCACTGAAATATACACCTGTATGTGCCAAAATAGTCACAAGTTTAACTACAAGGGGACCAAGCTTACTACCCTTAGGGACAAGTTGACTCTGTGACACGGGGCCTGGCATCATCCATGTGTAGCTAACCACTGTTGACTGCTAATTACAGCTATGGTTTTGTTCAATGGGACTATAGCCGTCATTGTTAATGTTATTGCAGGCCTCGAAATAGTACTAGCCCGGCTTACAAATTCTAGCGAAAACTGCTTCGGGCTACCCAGACCCACTTCCTTGGTGGCCCGGTGGGCTAGTGAACAATTCAGTAACCTACCTTTAGATCAAAATACATGTTAAAATTGTTATTGCCTTTTTGTGTATTAAATAAATATCGGATCAAAATAAACAGAGTATAAACTGTCTTTTGTTTGTGTTTTTCGGCATGATTATCGATAGCCTGGGAGCGCTCGATCCACGCGTGCATGCAGTGCACTGTGATCTCATGAACAGAGTAGACTGGTGGGCTTCAGTGAGATCAGTATAGTATAAACTACGGCGCACCACGGCGCAGGGTACCGCACATATGTGCACTATTCTCTTTCACATCGTTCAGCCTTTCTTACCATATCGGCCCACTGCGTAGCTGTATAGAATATGAGCGTTTTGCCATGTCACTAGTAGTAGCGTCTGATACAGAGTCTGTTCAGAACAGCGCCCTCTGTGTACGTTACTACAGATGCACGTACGTACGTACGTATGTGTACGTGCGCGCACCAAACGAATAGTTTTGTACTGTGCATTGTATGTACGGGCTAGCAATAATGTAAACGGGCTAGTAAAATCTGCAGTTTGCTAGCCCGGTGGGCTACCCAGAAAAAAAAGTTAGCACAAGGCCTGCATTGTTTCGGTGTTGGTGGCTCAATCCAGCAGGTTTAACCACATTTTTCAACCCAGTCCTTATTTTGTGTATATACCACAATTTACAACTTGTGTGTACATCACAATTTGTAATAAGAGACTGTGCATATAGTACTGCTGGCAAATATTACCAATAATAAAAAAAAGCAACATGCACACTTTTGTTGGCGTGCATTGTTGGCGTGCTACGTGTATGCATCACTGTACTGGACTAGAGCACGTAAACAATTGTTTCCAGCAAGAGCGCGCCACAATAAGAGCTTACGCAACACCTGGTCAACTGTGGCAGCTAAAGTGTTTTAGCTAGAAACGTTCAGACACTGTGTTACGAAGATAAAACGGTCAGAGTTTTAGCTAGACCCTCCCTCCGAGGTGTTTTAAATCAGCGTTTTAGCGGCGAGATAAAACCGATTCTGTTAAAAACTAAAACCGTTCAGACACCGTTTTAGCTACAACTTTTAACCAATTCATGTTGAACTAGTGTTTTAAGCAAATTTTAAACGTTGTATGAACGCACCCTATGATGACACAGATCTTTACAACATGTATGTATATTCAAAACAATATGCAGGCAGAAGCAGGTGAAAATGTACATGTAGAAGAAAAGTAGGATCAAAATGTCCAAAACATAACAGGACAAAAGTAGGGCTTTAGAGGACAAAAAGTGGAGAAAAAGTAGGACTTTTGTAGGCTTTCATGTTTTTATTGATACTGATTCATGTCCACAGCATCATAAGCCTCATTTTGCATGTTCTGTACTCACAACGCTTGTGTTCCATCAACTATGAAAGTACAGTTGCAGTACTACTACGCCGAAGCCCTTCTTTGTGTGATTTACACGTTTATACGACAATGTGCAACAATTTTCTTAACATATTCTCCAAATGTTTTGAGTTGAGGGACTAAAAAGTAGGAATTTCGAGAAAGAAAGTAGGAAAAGTAGGAGCAAGGTAAGAACAACTGTGAAACTACTTGAAAGCCCGAGGGAAAGAACACAGTATCCAGACGCCACTTGTGTACGAACACTATGGAGAGTCCAGACAATTTCTAAGTATTTCCCAATAAAATTAGAAATGTTTCTCAGTCCCAAATGTATGTCTTTTCAATATTTTTGCACTGATTAACCTTCATTGAGTTGATATATGAAGAAAAAAAGCAGCGTTAGGCTGCAACATTTCTTTCCAGCCCGAGTATGACAACATGCGCACCTTTATATGGTTGGAAGTAAGTCTCCACGTATCGTTGGTGGTTGCCATAGATGGTGCGAGCGATACCCGGCCAAGGTTTCCTGACACACAAGGCTCCAGACACACTGTGCCCTGTCATCTCTACTGTCTGCAGAAGCATCAAAGACAAGCAATAAGTGCACATTAACCCTCCCTCTTTCATCAGTGCCAACACAGAGCCAGTGCCATTACCACTTCTATCAAAACTTATCGTAACTCATACTGTATGAGAGAGGAAGGCGGTTGGTTTTTTGACAGAGTTGTATTCAAGTCCCTGCTAGTTCATCACAAGTCCTCCAGTCTCAAGACAAGTCACTAGCTGTTTAAATGAGCTGTTAACAAAATCATTCCTTTGTCATTGTTTAAACCAGCTACTTGCGATTGGCTTTATGAAAGGACTTGCGATTGGCTTTATGAAAGGACTTGTGACTGGACTTGGGAAGGGACTTGTGACTGGACTTGGGAAAGGACTTGTGACTGGACTTGGGAAAGGACTTGGGAAAGGACTTGGGAAAGGACTTGTGACTGGACTTGGGAAAGGACTTGTGACTGGACTTGGTAAAGGACTTGTGACTGGACTTGGGAAAGGACTTGGGAAAGGACTTGGGAAAGGACTTGTGACTGGACTTTGGAAAGGACTTGTGACTGGACTTGGGAAAGGACTTGTGACTGGACTTGGGAAAGGACTTGGGAAAGGACTTGGGAAAGGACTTGTGACTGGACTTGGGAAAGGACTTGTGACTGGACTTGGGAAAGGACTTGTGACTGGACTTGTGACTGGACTTTGGAAATGACTTGTGACTGGACTTGGGAAAGGACTTGTGACTGGACTTGGGAAGGGACTTGTGACTGGACTTGGGAAGGGACTTGTGACTGGACTTGAGAAAGGACTTGTGACTGGACTTGGGAAAGGACTTGGGAAAGGACTTGGGAAAGGACTTGTGACTGGACTTGGGAAAGGACTTGTGACTGGACTTGGGAAAGGACTTGTGACTGGACTTGGGAAAGGACTTGTGACTGGACTTGGGAAAGGACTTGGGAAAGGACTTGGGAAAGGACTTGTGACTGGACTTGGGAAAGGACTTGTGACTGGACTTGGGAAAGGACTTGTGACTGGACTTGTGACTGGACTTTGGAAATGACTTGTGACTGGACTTGGGAAAGGACTTGTGACTGGACTTGGGAAGGGACTTGTAACTGGACTTGGGAAGGGACTTGTGACTGGACTTGAGAAAGGACTTGTGACTGGACTTGGGAAAGGACTTGTGACTGGACTTGGGAAAGGACTTGGGAAAGGACTTGGGAAAGGACTTGTGACTGGACTTGGGAAAGGACTTGTGACTGGACTTGGGAAGGGACTTGTGACTGGACTTGGGAAGGGACTTGTGACTGGACTTGAGAAAGGACTTGTGACTGGACTTGGGAAAGGACTTGGGAAAGGACTTGGGAAAGGACTTGTGACTGGACTTGGGAAAGGACTTGTGACTGGACTTGGGAAAGGACTTGTGACTGGACTTGGGAAAGGACTTGTGACTGGACTTGGGAAAGGACTTGGGAAAGGACTTGGGAAAGGACTTGTGACTGGACTTGGGAAAGGACTTGTGACTGGACTTGGGAAAGGACTTGTGACTGGACTTGTGACTGGACTTTGGAAATGACTTGTGACTGGACTTGGGAAAGGACTTGTGACTGGACTTGGGAAGGGACTTGTAACTGGACTTGGGAAGGGACTTGTGACTGGACTTGAGAAAGGACTTGTGACTGGACTTGGGAAAGGACTTGTGACTGGACTTGGGAAAGGACCTGTGACTGGACTTGGGAAGGGACTTGTGACTGGACTTGGGAAAGGACTTGTGACTGGACTTGGGAAAGGACTTGTGACTGGACTTGGGAAAGGACTTGTGACTGTACTTGGGAAAGGACTTGTGACTGGACTTGGGAAAGGACTCGGGAAAGGACTTGGGAAAGGACTCGTGACTGGACTTGGGAAAGGACTTGTGACTGGACTTGTGACTGGACTTGGGAAATGACTTGTGACTGGACTTGGGAAAGGACTTGGGAAAGGACTTGGGAAAGGACTCGTGACTGGACTTGGGAAAGGACTTGTGACTGGACTTTGGAAAGGACTTGTGACTGGACTTCACTTGGAAAAGGACTTGTGAATGGACTTGGGAAAGGACTTGTGACTGGACTTGGGAAAGGACTTGGGAAAGGACTTGCAGGAACTCGAATACAACTCTGTTTTTTTGATAGGTTGTGTTAGAAGAATTAACAAATTTTTGACAGCTGTGATGTGGGATATGACGTTTTATTACACCGAAGGGGTACATAGCATTTGAGACTTAGCTGAGGGTGCTATAAAGGTTTCTTGCAGGGTGTTAGAAACATCATATCCCACATCACATCAGTCAATTGCTTTGTTACATCACATCAAAAGTTAAAAAGAGTTAGATGGGTTTTTAAGTAAGCCGGTTTCGACTTATCAAGATTTCACTGTAAATGTATGTGCTACTTACATTATCCTGGCGAGGTGAGATATGCAATGGGCAGCATGGAGTTTACATGGATGTAGAATTAAACATGAAGGATGAGTCCACGCCAATCCAGCAAATGCATGAAATGAGTGAAAATAATGAAAACCAAGTCATAAAGATGAAAACCATGGGAAAGTCAATATTCAGAGCAATACGTAAACCCTCCCCCAAAATACCCAACCACAGATCAGTTTTAGGTGAAGGGACATGATGAAGACATCTGGGAAAAGTGGTTAACCAGTTCGCGCCGGAGGACGTATATATACACGCACAGTTTTCCCCAGATTCAAAACGGATGACGCATAAACACAAGGCCAGAAACATCTGTCAGCAGCGAGCAAGGCCGAAAATGCGTGGGTGTGCTTCCCAGTACCATCGACCCGAACCCGCCTCGGATTGAGTTCCGTTAAAAATAATCCCGCGCCTAGGCTTATTGATGTTAAAATAGTCCCGGCGCGAACTGGTTAAAAGGGGTAAGATATCTTTTGCAGCAATCCAAAGAGTTACCAACCAAAATACTATTGGAAAAAATGACTTGTTGTAAAGATATTAATGAAACTCCATGTGAAATTGTTTTGTGTGGCATGCTGTCATTTTGGAAGAAAATTACAAAAGAGTGTCATTTCCAAAGATTCATCGCAGAGACACACTTTGGAAATTTTACCAAATAGTGCGCGCAAGTGTTTGGACGACGCACGGTGCATGCGCTGGCTATTAATGGTCTGTTCAGTGCATGACACGCGAGTAGCTGCAATCGGATGGATGAGAACAAGCCCTGAACGCAAAATTGTGACTTGGCGTATTTTAAATTAAAATTGAAATCTTACAATATTGTTTTCTCAGAATATGCAGCATTCAAACTATGAGTTATTATAAAACAATGAAAATGCAGTTTCACCCTTAAAGGTAGGATACACCATACACCGAATTACTAAGAAATATATTACTCATTTAAAAGTAAATAATGATTCTAGGTATCCAGCAACACGATTGCGCTAGATATCCTGTAAGTATTCCGAAAAATATAATTTTATACAGAAACGGCGATCGCGAAAAAACAAAGATAACATAAGAATAACTGCTCGAGGAGGGTTGAAAACAAACACTTTTGTTCATCCATGATTGTAAAACTTTGACAGATCAGTTAAACAATATTTACTATAAAATACAACACCCAAAATCCACTCATTCATGATAATTTAAGCAATTACCAATGGTGTATCCTACCTTTAAAACACTGTGAAATTTCACGGAGATTTCAAGGTGAAACTGCATTTCTAGTATTCAAGAACTCGTAGTGTCAGAGAGTGAACAACTTTATCAGGTTGTTTGACAAGCACTTTTCTTTATATTTTGAGCTCTTTGGCTGCTTCAAAAATGCACAACCGACAAATGGTATATTGTCTCTTTATAAACAAAAACTACCGATGTCTCACCGTATCACTCATGAGGACAGGCTCAATGCCAAAGAATGGCGTCATGGGTCCGCGGTGAATCACTGCCTCAGGGTTGGATGGGCGAGGACTGATCATGATACCACCGCTATACTCACTGTATCACTCAGGAGGACAGGCTCAATGCCAAAGAATGGTGTCAAGGGTCCTTGATGAATCACTGCCTCAGGGTTGGATGGGCGGGGACTGATCATGATACCACCGGTATACTCACTGTATCACTCATGAGGACAGGCTCAATGCCAAAGAATGGCGTCATGGGTCCGTGGTGAATCACTGCCTCAGGGTTGGATGGGCGGGGACTGATCATGATACCACCGCTATACTCACTGTATCACTCAGGAGGACAGGCTCAATGCCAAAGAATAGTGTCACGGGTCCTTGATGAATCACTGCCTCAGGGTTGGATGGGCGGGGACTGATCATAATACCACCGGTATACTCACCGTATCACTCATGAGGACAGGCTCAATGCCAAAGAATGGCGTCATGGGTCCGTGGTGAATCACTGCCTCAGGGTTAGATACGCAAGGACTGATCATGATACCACCAGTATACTCACCGTATCACTCATGAGGGCAGGCTCAATGCCAAAGAATGGCGTCATGGGTTCGTGGTGAATCACTGCCTCAGGGTTGGATGGGCGGGGATGGGCGGGGACTGATCATAATACCACCGGTATACTCACCGTATCACTCATGAGGACAGGCTCAATGACAAAGAATGGCGTCATGGGTTCGTGGTGAATCACTGCCTCAGGGTTAGATGCGCAAGGACTGATCATGATACCACCAGTATACTCACCGTATCACTCATGAGGGCAGGCTCAATGCCAAAGAATGGCGTCATGGGTTCGTGGTGAATCACTGCCTCAGGGTTGGATGGGCGGGGGCTGATCATGATACCACCAGTATACTCACCGTATCACTCATGAGGACAGGCTCAATGCCAAAGAATGGCGTCATGGGTCCGTGGTGAATCACTTCCTCAGGGTTGGATGGGCAGGGACTGATCATGATACCACCGGTATACTCACCATATCACTCATGAGGACAGGCTCAATGCCAAAGAATGGCGTCATGGGTCCGTGGTGAATCACTGCCTCAGGGTTGGATGGGCAGGGACTGATCATGATACCACCGCTATACTCACTGTATCACTCAGGAGGACAGGCTCAATGCCAAAGAATGGTGTCACGGGTCCGTGGTGAATCACTGCCTCAGGGTTGGATGGGCAGGGACTGATCATGATACCACCGGTATACTCACTGTATCACTCATGAGGACAGGCTCAATGCAAAAGAATGGCGTCATGGGTCCGTGGTGAATCACTGCCTCAGGGTTGGATGGGCGGGGACTGATCATAATACCACCGGTATACTCACCGTATCACTCATGAGGACAGGCTCAATGCCAAAGAATGGCGTCATGGGTCCGTGGTGAATCACTGCCTCAGGGTTGGATGGGCGGGGACTGATCATGATACCACCGCTATACTCACTGTATCACTCAGGAGGACAGGCTCAATGCCAAAGAATGGTGTCACGGGTCCTTGATGAATCACTGCCTCAGGGTTGGATGGGCGGGGACTGATCATAATACCACCGGTATACTCACTGTATCACTCATGAGGACAGGCTCAATGCCAAAGAATGGCGTCATGGGTCCGTGGTGAATCACTGCCTCAGGGTTAGATACGCAAGGACTGATCATGATACCACCAGTATACTCACCGTATCACTCATGAGGGCAGGCTCAATGCCAAAGAATGGCGTCATGGGTTCGTGGTGAATCACTGCCTCAGGGTTGGATGGGCGGGGACTGATCATAATACCACCGGTATACTCACCGTATCACTCATGAGGACAGGCTCAATGACAAAGAATGGCGTCATGGGTTCGTGGTGAATCACTTCCTCAGGGTTGGATGGGCAGGGACTGATCATGATACCACCGGTATACTCACCATATCACTCATGAGGACAGGCTCAATGCCAAAGAATGGCGTCATGGGTCCGTGGTGAATCACTGCCTCAGGGTTGGATGGGCAGGGACTGATCATGATACCACCGGTATACTCACTGTATCACTCATGAGGACAGGCTCAATGCAAAAGAATGGCGTCATGGGTCCGTGGTGAATCACTGCCTCAGGGTTGGATGGGCGGGGACTGATCATAATACCACCGGTATTGTTTCGGGTTGGATTATTTATCAGTGTTCAACAGAGGGCGCTATTCACATTTTTAATGGGATCTAGTCTGAAGCAGTTGAGTATTCAGTGGGAGTTCAACTGCCCGTTAGCCTCCCACCATGGTGGAGCCTGGGAAAGGCTCATCCGCTCAACGAGGAAGGTGCTCTACGGCGTTATGAAGGAACAACCGATCAAACTCGATGATGAAGGCCTCCAGACACTACTCTGCGAGGTAGAGGCAATTCTGAACAGCCGACCTATCACCAAAATCTCTAGCGACCATGAAGACGAAGCGGCACTTACACCCAATCATCTATTGCGCCTGGATTCCAACCAAAGGCTACCCCCTGGCATCTTCGTCAAGGAAGACATATACCCGAAGAAAAGATGGCGCCAGGTGCAGTACCTGACCAACGTCTTCTGGCGGAGATGGAGCCGTGAATACCTAGTCAGACTACAGGAGCGGCAGAAGTGGCACAAGGAGGCGCGGAACATCAGGGTTGGAGACGTCGTCCTGGTTGCGGACAGCAACCTCTTGCGGAACAGATGGCCCATGGGACGAGTCACTGAAGCTACTCCAGGTGAAGACAACTTGGTGAGAAGTGTCACAGTACGCATCGGGTCATCAGAACTGAGGAGGCCTATCACCAAGCTGTGCCTCTTGCTGGAAGCGGACTAAGGTCGCCAGCTCCGAGTGCTTGAGAGCAGACTCTGATTCACATTAACATTGAAGCAGTGTTGTTTTTCTTTAGTATGAGTATCTTAGTTGTGTTAATTGCTCCTGACATTTCGTCCCGCAATTAGGGAGCCGGAATGTTTCGGGTTGGATTATTTATCAGTGTTCAACAGAGGGCGCTATTCACATTTTTAATGGGATCGCGATAAACGTGTTCGCTACACCGTTACTTCAGGTTTTGCAGAATAAATCACCAAGTTTGTCTAGATTTGTAGGACCCTGGATCCCTAACCAGCGGTAAGGGGATTTCTTAGATTTTGTAGTTTACTATATGATCGGTTATGAACAGTTTTAGCGTAATTTGAGAGGTAAAATAGGCATCGTTTTGGCACGGGTTGCGTTTACTTTTATTTTAGTGCCGTTTATGGAATGTTGTGTAGTGTATAAGTTATATAGTGACATTTCTGTAGAACTCTGGCATAAATTCTGCCTATATCGGGGCTTAACTCCTTTGCACATGATCAGATAGTTTACTCTTATTGTTCTAAATAATAGACCGAATATTTGTTGTGATTTTTGGATAGATTTGTTGATTGTTAAATTGTATGGGGCTCAGTTCATTGCAGTAGGCAACAGCGCCCTCTTGGGGTGGGACTGCATATGTCCATACTTTCTGGAGCTTTCTTATAGTGTTGGGTAGTTTATAACATATTGTTTACATGTTTTCTGTACTTTTAATCATAGTTGACGTGGCAACAGGCAGCTGCAGTGGCATTAAAGGGCAGTTGTATGCCGGTACTAGAGAGAGTGAAATAAATCAAGTGTTTTACTCATACCGACGTTACAGTCAACGCCGAGGACAACCCCAGAGTCAGTTGCTAAGAGACAATACTCAAGATCAACAGTGGTGAATTAGAGCAAAATAATGGAGGCCCTTGATGGTATGGAAACCAAGGCCACAGCTATGGCCACACGGGCGAAGGTAAAGTTAGCGATGGAGAGTCGGCAAGACAGTGCCCAGGCTCTTATCAGAATAAAGGACAGCATCAAACCGTTGCTGTTAGTACTTCCACCAGATGTGGACAAAGTTAGAGCTGAGCACTCAAGATGGCTTCAGCAATATGAAACATTTTTGATTCACCACGGCGAATATTCAGCACTGGTTACAGAAGAGCAGCTGCCTACAGTGCAGGCAGAGTTACAGCCTGAACTCAGTAGCTTTCAGGACTTTAAGGCCACATTGAATGAGTGGCTAGTGTACCACACCAGCATACTCGATAGGGACAGCGTGAGGTCAGTGAGGTCAGTGAGGTCACATACTTCTCGTTCCGCTGGGAGCCGTATTTCCAGTTCCTTATCAGTAGCCAGAGCAATGGAGCATCAGAAGACTGCGGAGCTATTGGCCCGAACCAGAGCACTCCAAGAGAAAGGGAAGTTGGAGGAGGAGAGGCTTCAGTTTGAATCAAGGAAGAATGAAGAAGAGCTGAGACTCAGGCAGAAAGAAGAAGAACTGGAGCTCAGGACCGAATTGCAGGTTTCAAGTGCAAAAGCTGCAATCCTAGATGAACTGGAGCAGAGTGAGATTCGAGACGAGCTAAACTTGAGTGCCTTACCCCTGCTCACTTCTAGAACACCCTCACCATTGGGTCTAGCTTTCAATCCTGCCGCACCAGAGTACATCCCCCAAGCATCGCAAGTCACATCACCGTTCACCATGTCAGCTCAACCCCAGGTGAGATATCTCCCCCAAACACCAGTTTCAGACACCAACCATCTTGCAGGTGAACCCACAAGTACCGTGATGAAGCCCTCCCAAAAGGCCCTTACTCAAGACACTAAAGAGCCTAACACCGAAGTAGTAGCAGAGGAAACTAGCCCCGCAAACGACTCAGTACAACAAACTCAGCAGGAACAGACAGACAGCCTGAAGCAGGAAGATAAAACTGGCCGCTCAAGTGCCATTCAGGAGGGCAGCGAGAGTCCGAACCCCACTGCAGCGTCATCCATTACCGCAGTGCACCACATAGTGAAGGAGATCAGGAAGCCTAGCTCTGACTTGGTTAAGTTCAAGGGAGACCCCTTGAAGTACAAGAGATTTATCCGCCAGTTTAAGGCTAGAGTCGTTGCTAACACAGTGGATGATGACGAACGGATGAACTACTTAGAGCAGTTCACCGAGGAAGAACCGCACCATATCGTGAACGGATATAGCTGTCTTTCTGCGGATGTAGGCTACCCGGCTGCACTTAAAGAATTGGAGAAGCGGTATGGCGATGTGGATCTCCTGGCCAATGCTTACGTTCAGCGGGCCCTTGGATGGCCGGAGATCAGACCGGATAACCCATCTGGACTTGACGCATTCTCAATATTCCTTGTTGAGTGTAAAAATGCTGTACACTCCATGAATGCGGCAAGGGTTCTGGAGTATTCTGAGAACATTAAGCGACTGGTCTCCAAACTCCCCTTCTATCTGCATGACAGATGGCGAAATATCGTCATGAATAAGAAGGACAACAACGAGCCAGTGACCTTCACACATCTGGTAGACCTCGTCCAAAGAGAGGCTAGGAAGGCAACAGATCCAGTATACGGACGACTTGCATTAGGATACAAACCCAAGGAAGTTAAACCGGTCATTGGAGGAGGACGCCCTCACCAGTCACCGTTCAGAAAGATTGGGTGCGCTTCCGGAGCAACTGAGTTTGTCGGGACCAGTAGGCAGGAGAAGCACGTCTCTGCGGACTCAGGTACCAGGTACTTAACAGCCGACGTAGCGAGCTCAAGGCCATGCAGTTTCTGTCAAGGATCAGGACACACGATGCAGGAGTGCCGAAAGCTCAGAGCCACACCACTGGAGGACAGATTGCAATTTCTGAAGTCTAAGGGACTTTGCTTTGGTTGCCTCAGGAGTGGCCATCAGAGTAAACAATGCAGAGCCAGGGCCAAATGCAAGGAGTGCGGCGCACTGCACCATACAGTACTTCACAAGGAAAGAGAGCAGCAACAGAAGATAAAGGAAGAGTCTCAAAAGCAAGAGACACCAAAGACCACCGACCACGGGAACTCATGTTCCACATACATGGCTCCAAGCAAGGATAGGGCAAGTTCCCACATGGGAGTCGGCGCGGGTCTTTGCACTATGGCCATAATACCAGTGAGGGTCAGGTCCCCAACCACCAATACAACAGTGGAGACCTACGCATTCCTCGACCCGGGCAGCAACGTGACTTTCTGCACCGAGGGCCTTGCACAGCAGCTTGGAGTAACCGGCAAGGCCACTACCATGGAATTACACACCATGGGACAGACGCAGCATTTAACCACCCACCGTATCTCCGGGCTGGAAGTTTGCGGACTGGACTCAGGTCCTGCCGTAAAGCTACCCTTGGTCTACACCAAATCCGAGATGCCCGTCACCAGAGACCTCATGCCAACGCAAGAAGATGTTGATGGATTTGAACACCTTAGAGGGATAAAGCTTCCAGTTATCCAGGCCGAGGTGGGAATGCTGATAGGCAATAACGTCCCAGCCGCGTATACACCACAAGAGCTGAAGACAGGGTCAGTACGCGAGCCCCATGGAGCCAGATCAGTCCTTGGATGGATAATATGGGGCATGGTCAGAGGCGGAGAGGAGCCCCGTCATCTTTCCAACCTTCAACTAGCCTTAGCAAGAGATGAAGCAGGACAACTTCAGAGGTTGGAAGACATGATCAGATCGTCCATAGACATGGATTTTCCAGAGCGCCTGGTGGACAGTAAAAAAGAGCCTTCAGTTGAAGACAAGCAATTTGAGAAAATCGTCGGTAGATCTTTGAAGCTAGTCGATGGTCACTACCAATGCGACCTGCCATTTCGAGATCCAGCTTGCAAGCTAGAAGACAACAAATGTCATGCTATCGACCGTTTGATGTCCCTGAAGAAGAAGCTAAGAAACAATTCGATCTTCCACCACGACTATGTGACCTTCATGAGCTCGCTTACTGAGAAAGGGTATGCAGAGGAGGTCACCGAAGCATCCGATGACAGCGGTGTCCAAGTGCGCCAATGGTACATGCCTCACCATGGCGTCTACAACCCCACCAAACCGGGCAAAATAAGAGTAGTTTTTGATTGCTCGGCAAAGACCAGAGGAGTTTCACTCAATGATGTACTCCTCCAAGGACCCATCCTTACGAACCCAGTTGTAGATGTGCTGCTTCGCTTCAGGCAGCAACCAGTTGGACTCATGGGAGACATTGAGGGCATGTTCTTCCAAGTCAGGGTTTCTGAACACCACCGAGACTACCTACGTTACCTGTGGTTCCCAGATGGAGACACATCCCGACCACCAGAGGTCTATCGTCTGAAGTCGCACCCCTTCGGTGCTGTATCATCGCCATCTTGCGCTTCTGCAGCTCTGCGTAAGTGTGCTGCAGACAACCAGCATCCTGAGATCCCGAGAAGCTTCTACGTCGATGACTATCTGAAGGCAGTTTTTGATGCCAAGGAAGCTATTGAAACCAGGAGAATCGTCAAGGAGGTGTGCAGGCGTGGAGGGTTCAACTTGCATAAGTGGGTCAGCAATGATCAGGCAGTGAACGACTCTATTCCACCAGAGGAGAGATCAAAGTCGCAGCAGTTGACAATTGAGAGCAGTGACCAACCCCCATCAGAGCGGGCGTTGGGAGTCTTCTGGAATACTCTAGAGGACACCTTTGGGTTTAAGGTGAATCTGAAGGACCGTCCAGCCACACGCAGAGGCATTCTGTCTGTCGTCAGCAGTGTCTTCGACCCCTTGGGCCTAGCAGGGCCATTCATCCTTCCAGCTAGAATTATGCTGCAGCGGCTCTGCAAGCAGGGCCTTGGATGGGACAAGGAAATTGGAGACAAGGAAATGGCTGTATGGAACCAGTGGCTGCTGGACATTGTCAAGTTGGAGCATATGTCACTACCAAGAAGTGTGCGACCAAGTGACTTTGCAAAGCCCGAGACCTGCCAACTGCACGCCTTTTCTGATGCCTCCGACGAGGGCTATGGCATTGCCATTTACACACGACTCCAGGATAGTTCAGGCAGAGTCTTCTGCAATCTGCTTATGGGCAAATCAAGGGTTGCCCCTCTCAAGAAGGTAACTACTCCGAGGATGGAGCTAACCGCAGCTAGTCTTTCAGTGAAGTTTGTCGCACTAATTACCTCAGTTATGGAGTTGCAGTTTGACGTCTACTACTGGACAGACAGTACCTCCGTCTTGAGGTACATTGCCAACAAGACGACCAGGTTCCACACCTTTGTGGCAAACCGTGTCACCACCATACAAGAGGGCTCCAGCATTGAGCAGTGGCGCCATGTTCCAACCTTGGAAAACCCAGCAGATATAGCTTCAAGGGGTATTCATCCGAAACTAGATCCTACACTCTGGTTTCAGGGGCCAGCATTTCTGTGGGAGCCGGAGTCCACGTGGCCGAGGTCAGACATCGTCAGAGACTTACCAGCCAAAGACCCGGAAGTCAAGCAAGTTCATGCTACTACCCTTAAGACCCATGAAGGTACCATGACTGTCGACCAGCTCATCGACCGTTGCTCAACCTGGAGGCGACTGAAGACAACAGTGGCATGGATGCTGCGAGCACAGAGGCTCTTCAAACAGCGCCAGGTTTCCAGTGTTGAGCCAGAGGCATCACAATACAAGAGTCCAAATCCCCTCAGTGTGGACGAATTGGAGACAGCAGGCACAGAACTTATCAAATATGTTCAGCAGAGCCATAACCTAACCGAATCTGTGCGAAAACTCGACCCCATGATGGACGAAGTGGGACTGCTGAGAGTTGGTGGGCGGCTCCGACATTCAAAGTTGCCAGTAGATGTCAAGCATCCGGTAATCCTCCCCAAGGATTCTCAAGTGTCCAGGCTGATACTTATCAGTGCCCATCAAAGAGTAGGACACCTCGGAACCAACAGCACCCTCACAGAATTGAGACGCAAGTACTGGATTCCAAGGGCCAGTCTATTGGTGCGCAGCATTATTGCAAAGTGTGTGCTGTGCCGTAGGTACCGGGGACGCCTCCAGGTACAGAAGATGGCCAACTTGCCTGAGGAACGTTTGGAACCAGACCAGCCAGCCTTCATGAAGTCTGGTGTTGACTACTTCGGACCCTTCGAGATCAAGCGAGGTCGTAGCATTCTAAAGCGCTACGGAGTGATCTTTACCTGTATGGCTAGCCGAGCAGTTCATCTGGAAGTTGCTCAAGACCTCTCCGCAGACTCTTGCATCAATGCAGTGCGGAGATTTGCAGCACGAAGAACCGTCAAGTTCCTGAGATCCGACAACGGAACTAACTTGGTAGGTGCTGAGCGAGAGATGCGTGAGGAGATAGAGAAATGGAATCAAGCCAAGATCGACTCTAGTCTGAAGCAGTTGAGTATTCAGTGGGAGTTCAACTGCCCGTTAGCCTCCCACCATGGTGGAGCCTGGGAAAGGCTCATCCGCTCAACGAGGAAGGTGCTCTACGGCGTTATGAAGGAACAACCGATCAAACTCGATGATGAAGGCCTCCAGACACTACTCTGCGAGGTAGAGGCAATTCTGAACAGCCGACCTATCACCAAAATCTCTAGCGACCATGAAGACGAAGCGGCACTTACACCCAATCATCTATTGCGCCTGGATTCCAACCAAAGGCTACCCCCTGGCATCTTCGTCAAGGAAGACATATACCCGAAGAAAAGATGGCGCCAGGTGCAGTACCTGACCAACGTCTTCTGGCGGAGATGGAGCCGTGAATACCTAGTCAGACTACAGGAGCGGCAGAAGTGGCACAAGGAGGCGCGGAACATCAGGGTTGGAGACGTCGTCCTGGTTGCGGACAGCAACCTCTTGCGGAACAGATGGCCCATGGGACGAGTCACTGAAGCTACTCCAGGTGAAGACAACTTGGTGAGAAGTGTCACAGTACGCATCGGGTCATCAGAACTGAGGAGGCCTATCACCAAGCTGTGCCTCTTGCTGGAAGCGGACTAAGGTCGCCAGCTCCGAGTGCTTGAGAGCAGACTCTGATTCACATTAACATTGAAGCAGTGTTGTTTTTCTTTAGTATGAGTATCTTAGTTGTGTTAATTGCTCCTGACATTTCGTCCCGCAATTAGGGAGCCGGAATGTTTCGGGTTGGATTATTTATCAGTGTTCAACAGAGGGCGCTATTCACATTTTTAATGGGATCGCGATAAACGTGTTCGCTACACCGTTACTTCAGGTTTTGCAGAATAAATCACCAAGTTTGTCTAGATTTGTAGGACCCTGGATCCCTAACCAGCGGTAAGGGGATTTCTTAGATTTTGTAGTTTACTATATGATCGGTTATGAACAGTTTTAGCGTAATTTGAGAGGTAAAATAGGCATCGTTTTGGCACGGGTTGCGTTTACTTTTATTTTAGTGCCGTTTATGGAATGTTGTGTAGTGTATAAGTTATATAGTGACATTTCTGTAGAACTCTGGCATAAATTCTGCCTATATCGGGGCTTAACTCCTTTGCACATGATCAGATAGTTTACTCTTATTGTTCTAAATAATAGACCGAATATTTGTTGTGATTTTTGGATAGATTTGTTGATTGTTAAATTGTATGGGGCTCAGTTCATTGCAGTAGGCAACAGCGCCCTCTTGGGGTGGGACTGCATATGTCCATACTTTCTGGAGCTTTCTTATAGTGTTGGGTAGTTTATAACATATTGTTTACATGTTTTCTGTACTTTTAATCATAGTTGACGTGGCAACAGGCAGCTGCAGTGGCATTAAAGGGCAGTTGTATGCCGGTACTAGAGAGAGTGAAATAAATCAAGTGTTTTACTCATACCGACGTTACAGGTATACTCACCGTATCACTCATGAGGACAGGCTCAATGCCAAAGAATGGCGTCATGGGTCCGTGGTGAATCACTGCCTCAGGGTTGGATGGGCGGGGACTGATCATGATACCACCGCTATACTCACTGTATCACTCAGGAGGACAGGCTCAATGCCAAAGAATGGTGTCACGGGTCCTTGATGAATCACTGCCTCAGGGTTGGATGGGCGGGGACTGATCATAATACCACCGGTATACTCACTGTATCACTCATGAGGACAGGCTCAATGCCAAAGAATGGCGTCATGGGTCCGTGGTGAATCACTGCCTCAGGGTTAGATACGCAAGGACTGATCATGATACCACCAGTATACTCACCGTATCACTCATGAGGGCAGGCTCAATGCCAAAGAATGGCGTCATGGGTTCGTGGTGAATCACTGCCTCAGGGTTGGATGGGCGGGGACTGATCATAATACCACCGGTATACTCACCGTATCACTCATGAGGACAGGCTCAATGACAAAGAATGGCGTCATGGGTTCGTGGTGAATCACTGCCTCAGGGTTAGATGCGCAAGGACTGATCATGATACCACCAGTATACTCACCGTATCACTCATGAGGGCAGGCTCAATGCCAAAGAATGGCGTCATGGGTTCGTGGTGAATCACTTCCTCAGGGTTGGATGGGCGGGGACTGATCATGATACCACCGGTATACTCACCATATCACTCATGAGGACAGGCTCAATGCCAAAGAATGGCGTCATGGGTCCGTGGTGAATCACTGCCTCAGGGTTGGATGGGCAGGGACTGATCATGATACCACCGCTATACTCACTGTATCACTCAGGAGGACAGGCTCAATGCCAAAGAATGGTGTCACGGGTCCGTGGTGAATCACTGCCTCAGGGTTGGATGGGCAGGGACTGATCATGATACCACCGGTATACTCACTGTATCACTCATGAGGACAGGCTCAATGCCAAAGAATGGCGTCATGGGTCCGTGGTGAATCACTTCCTCAGGGTTGGATGGGCAGGGACTGATCATGATACCACCGGTATACTCACCATATCACTCATGAGGACAGGCTCAATGCCAAAGAATGGCGTCATGGGTCCGTGGTGAATCACTGCCTCAGGGTTGGATGGGCAGGGACTGATCATGATACCACCGCTATACTCACTGTATCACTCAGGAGGACAGGCTCAATGCCAAAGAATGGTGTCACGGGTCCGTGGTGAATCACTGCCTCAGGGTTGGATGGGCAGGGACTGATCATGATACCACCGGTATACTCACTGTATCACTCATGAGGACAGGCTCAATGCCAAAGAATGGCGTCATGGGTCCGTGGTGAATCACTTCCTCAGGGTTGGATGGGCAGGGACTGATCATGATACCACCGGTATACTCACCATATCACTCATGAGGACAGGCTCAATGCCAAAGAATGGCGTCATGGGTCCGTGGTGAATCACTGCCTCAGGGTTGGATGGGCAGGGACTGATCATGATACCACCGCTATACTCACTGTATCACTCAGGAGGACAGGCTCAATGCCAAAGAATGGTGTCACGGGTCCGTGGTGAATCACTGCCTCAGGGTTGGATGGGCAGGGACTGATCATGATACCACCGGTATACTCACTGTATCACTCATGAGGACAGGCTCAATGCCAAAGAATGGCGTCATGGGTCCGTGGTGAATCACTTCCTCAGGGTTGGATGGGCAGGGACTGATCATGATACCACCGGTATACTCACCATATCACTCATGAGGACAGGCTCAATGCCAAAGAATGGCGTCATGGGTCCGTGGTGAATCACTGCCTCAGGGTTGGATGGGCAGGGACTGATCATGATACCACCGCTATACTCACTGTATCACTCAGGAGGACAGGCTCAATGCCAAAGAATGGTGTCACGGGTCCGTGGTGAATCACTGCCTCAGGGTTGGATGGGCAGGGACTGATCATGATACCACCGGTATACTCACTGTATCACTCATGAGGACAGGCTCAATGCCAAAGAATGGCATCATGGGTCCGTGTTGAATCACTGCCTCAGGGTTGGATGGGCGGGGACTGATCATAATACCACCGGTATACTCACTGTATCACTCATGAGGACAGGCTCAATGCCAAAGAATGGTGTCACGGGTCCTTGATGAATCACTGCCTCAGGGTTGGATGGGCGGGGACTGATCATGATACCACCGGTATACTCACTGTATCACTCATGAGGGCAGGCTCAATGCCAAAGAATGGCGTCATGGGTCCGTGGTGAATCACTGCCTCAGGGTTGGATGGGCGGGGACTGATCATAATACCACCGGTATACTCACCGTATCACTCATGAGGACAGGCTCAATGCCAAAGAATGGCGCCATGGGTCCGCGGTGAATCACTGCCTCAGGGTTGGATGGGCGAGGACTGATCATGATACCACCGCTATACTCACTGTATCACTCAGGAGGACAGGCTCAATGCCAAAGAATGGTGTCACGGGTCCTTGATGAATCACTGCCTCAGGGTTGGATGGGCGGGGACTGATCATGATACCACCGGTATACTCACTGTATCACTCATGAGGACAGGCTCAATGCCAAAGAATGGCGTCATGGGTCCGTGGTGAATCACTGCCTCAGGGTTGGATGGGCGGGGACTGATCATGATACCACCGCTATACTCACTGTATCACTCAGGAGGACAGGCTCAATGCCAAAGAATGGTGTCACGGGTCCTTGATGAATAACTGCCTCAGGGTTGGATGGGCGGGGACTGATCATAATACCACCGGTATACTCACCGTATCACTCATGAGGACAGGCTCAATGCCAAAGAATGGCGTCATGGGTCCGTGGTGAATCACTGCCTCAGGGTTAGATACGCAAGGACTGATCATGATACCACCAGTATACTCACCGTATCACTCATGAGGGCAGGCTCAATGCCAAAGAATGGCGTCATGGGTTCGTGGTGAATCACTGCCTCAGGGTTGGATGGGCGGGGACTGATCATAATACCACCGGTATACTCACCGTATCACTCATGAGGACAGGCTCAATGACAAAGAATGGCGTCATGGGTTCGTGGTGAATCACTGCCTCAGGGTTAGATGCGCAAGGACTGATCATGATACCACCAGTATACTCACCGTATCACTCATGAGGGCAGGCTCAATGCCAAAGAATGGCGTCATGGGTTCGTGGTGAATCACTGCCTCAGGGTTGGATGGGCGGGGGCTGATCATGATACCACCAGTATACTCACCGTATCACTCATGAGGACAGGCTCAATGCCAAAGAATGGCGTCATGGGTCCGTGGTGAATCACTTCCTCAGGGTTAGATACGCAAGGACTGATCATGATACCACCAGTATACTCACCGTATCACTCATGAGGGCAGGCTCAATGCCAAAGAATGGCGTCATGGGTTCGTGGTGAATCACTGCCTCAGGGTTGGATGGGCGGGGACTGATCATAATACCACCGGTATACTCACCGTATCACTCATGAGGACAGGCTCAATGACAAAGAATGGCGTCATGGGTCCGTGGTGAATCACTGCCTCAGGGTTAGATACGCAAGGACTGATCATGATACCACCAGTATACTCACCGTATCACTCATGAGGGCAGGCTCAATGCCAAAGAATGGCGTCATGGGTTCGTGGTGAATCACTGCCTCAGGGTTGGATGGGCGGGGACTGATCATAATACCACCGGTATACTCACCGTATCACTCATGAGGACAGGCTCAATGACAAAGAATGGCGTCATGGGTTCGTGGTGAATCACTGCCTCAGGGTTAGATGCGCAAGGACTGATCATGATACCACCAGTATACTCACCGTATCACTCATGAGGGCAGGCTCAATGCCAAAGAATGGCGTCATGGGTTCGTGGTGAATCACTTCCTCAGGGTTGGATGGGCGGGGACTGATCATGATACCACCGGTATACTCACCATATCACTCATGAGGACAGGCTCAATGCCAAAGAATGGCGTCATGGGTCCGTGGTGAATCACTGCCTCAGGGTTGGATGGGCAGGGACTGATCATGATACCACCGCTATACTCACTGTATCACTCAGGAGGACAGGCTCAATGCCAAAGAATGGTGTCACGGGTCCGTGGTGAATCACTGCCTCAGGGTTGGATGGGCAGGGACTGATCATGATACCACCGGTATACTCACTGTATCACTCATGAGGACAGGCTCAATGCCAAAGAATGGCGTCATGGGTCCGTGGTGAATCACTTCCTCAGGGTTGGATGGGCAGGGACTGATCATGATACCACCGGTATACTCACCATATCACTCATGAGGACAGGCTCAATGCCAAAGAATGGCGTCATGGGTCCGTGGTGAATCACTGCCTCAGGGTTGGATGGGCAGGGACTGATCATGATACCACCGCTATACTCACTGTATCACTCAGGAGGACAGGCTCAATGCCAAAGAATGGTGTCACGGGTCCGTGGTGAATCACTGCCTCAGGGTTGGATGGGCAGGGACTGATCATGATACCACCGGTATACTCACTGTATCACTCATGAGGACAGGCTCAATGCCAAAGAATGGCGTCATGGGTCCGTGGTGAATCACTTCCTCAGGGTTGGATGGGCAGGGACTGATCATGATACCACCGGTATACTCACCATATCACTCATGAGGACAGGCTCAATGCCAAAGAATGGCGTCATGGGTCCGTGGTGAATCACTGCCTCAGGGTTGGATGGGCAGGGACTGATCATGATACCACCGCTATACTCACTGTATCACTCAGGAGGACAGGCTCAATGCCAAAGAATGGTGTCACGGGTCCGTGGTGAATCACTGCCTCAGGGTTGGATGGGCAGGGACTGATCATGATACCACCGGTATACTCACTGTATCACTCATGAGGACAGGCTCAATGCCAAAGAATGGCGTCATGGGTCCGTGGTGAATCACTTCCTCAGGGTTGGATGGGCAGGGACTGATCATGATACCACCGGTATACTCACCATATCACTCATGAGGACAGGCTCAATGCCAAAGAATGGCGTCATGGGTCCGTGGTGAATCACTGCCTCAGGGTTGGATGGGCAGGGACTGATCATGATACCACCGCTATACTCACTGTATCACTCAGGAGGACAGGCTCAATGCCAAAGAATGGTGTCACGGGTCCGTGGTGAATCACTGCCTCAGGGTTGGATGGGCAGGGACTGATCATGATACCACCGGTATACTCACTGTATCACTCATGAGGACAGGCTCAATGCCAAAGAATGGCATCATGGGTCCGTGTTGAATCACTGCCTCAGGGTTGGATGGGCGGGGACTGATCATAATACCACCGGTATACTCACTGTATCACTCATGAGGACAGGCTCAATGCCAAAGAATGGTGTCACGGGTCCTTGATGAATCACTGCCTCAGGGTTGGATGGGCGGGGACTGATCATGATACCACCGGTATACTCACTGTATCACTCATGAGGGCAGGCTCAATGCCAAAGAATGGCGTCATGGGTCCGTGGTGAATCACTGCCTCAGGGTTGGATGGGCGGGGACTGATCATAATACCACCGGTATACTCACCGTATCACTCATGAGGACAGGCTCAATGCCAAAGAATGGCGCCATGGGTCCGCGGTGAATCACTGCCTCAGGGTTGGATGGGCGAGGACTGATCATGATACCACCGCTATACTCACTGTATCACTCAGGAGGACAGGCTCAATGCCAAAGAATGGTGTCACGGGTCCTTGATGAATCACTGCCTCAGGGTTGGATGGGCGGGGACTGATCATGATACCACCGGTATACTCACTGTATCACTCATGAGGACAGGCTCAATGCCAAAGAATGGCGTCATGGGTCCGTGGTGAATCACTGCCTCAGGGTTGGATGGGCGGGGACTGATCATGATACCACCGCTATACTCACTGTATCACTCAGGAGGACAGGCTCAATGCCAAAGAATGGTGTCACGGGTCCTTGATGAATAACTGCCTCAGGGTTGGATGGGCGGGGACTGATCATAATACCACCGGTATACTCACCGTATCACTCATGAGGACAGGCTCAATGCCAAAGAATGGCGTCATGGGTCCGTGGTGAATCACTGCCTCAGGGTTAGATACGCAAGGACTGATCATGATACCACCAGTATACTCACCGTATCACTCATGAGGGCAGGCTCAATGCCAAAGAATGGCGTCATGGGTTCGTGGTGAATCACTGCCTCAGGGTTGGATGGGCGGGGACTGATCATAATACCACCGGTATACTCACCGTATCACTCATGAGGACAGGCTCAATGACAAAGAATGGCGTCATGGGTTCGTGGTGAATCACTGCCTCAGGGTTAGATGCGCAAGGACTGATCATGATACCACCAGTATACTCACCGTATCACTCATGAGGGCAGGCTCAATGCCAAAGAATGGCGTCATGGGTTCGTGGTGAATCACTGCCTCAGGGTTGGATGGGCGGGGGCTGATCATGATACCACCAGTATACTCACCGTATCACTCATGAGGACAGGCTCAATGCCAAAGAATGGCGTCATGGGTCCGTGGTGAATCACTTCCTCAGGGTTAGATACGCAAGGACTGATCATGATACCACCAGTATACTCACCGTATCACTCATGAGGGCAGGCTCAATGCCAAAGAATGGCGTCATGGGTTCGTGGTGAATCACTGCCTCAGGGTTGGATGGGCGGGGACTGATCATAATACCACCGGTATACTCACCGTATCACTCATGAGGACAGGCTCAATGACAAAGAATGGCGTCATGGGTTCGTGGTGAATCACTGCCTCAGGGTTAGATGCGCAAGGACTGATCATGATACCACCAGTATACTCACCGTATCACTCATGAGGGCAGGCTCAATGCCAAAGAATGGCGTCATGGGTTCGTGGTGAATCACTGCCTCAGGGTTGGATGGGCGGGGGCTGATCATGATACCACCAGTATACTCACCGTATCACTCATGAGGACAGGCTCAATGCCAAAGAATGGCGTCATGGGTCCGTGGTGAATCACTTCCTCAGGGTTGGATGGGCAGGGACTGATCATGATACCACCGGTATACTCACCATATCACTCATGAGGACAGGCTCAATGCCAAAGAATGGCGTCATGGGTTCGTGGTGAATCACTGCCTCAGGGTTAGATGCGCAAGGACTGATCATGATACCACCAGTATACTCACCGTATCACTCATGAGGGCAGGCTCAATGCCAAAGAATGGCGTCATGGGTTCGTGGTGAATCACTGCCTCAGGGTTGGATGGGCGGGGGCTGATCATGATACCACCAGTATACTCACCGTATCACTCATGAGGACAGGCTCAATGCCAAAGAATGGTGTCATGGGTCCGTGGTGAATCACTTCCTCAGGGTTGGATGGGCAGGGACTGATCATGATACCACCGGTATACTCACCATATCACTCATGAGGACAGGCTCAATGCCAAAGAATGGCGTCATGGGTCCGTGGTGAATCACTGCCTCAGGGTTGGATGGGCGGGGACTGATCATGATACCACCGCTATACTCACTGTATCACTCAGGAGGACAGGCTCAATGCCAAAGAATGGTGTCACGGGTCCTTGATGAATAACTGCCTCAGGGTTGGATGGGCGGGGACTGATCATAATACCACCGGTATACTCACCGTATCACTCATGAGGACAGGCTCAATGCCAAAGAATGGCGTCATGGGTCCGTGGTGAATCACTGCCTCAGGGTTAGATACGCAAGGACTGATCATGATACCACCAGTATACTCACCGTATCACTCATGAGGGCAGGCTCAATGCCAAAGAATGGCGTCATGGGTTCGTGGTGAATCACTGCCTCAGGGTTGGATGGGCGGGGACTGATCATAATACCACCGGTATACTCACCGTATCACTCATGAGGACAGGCTCAATGACAAAGAATGGCGTCATGGGTTCGTGGTGAATCACTGCCTCAGGGTTAGATGCGCAAGGACTGATCATGATACCACCAGTATACTCACCGTATCACTCATGAGGGCAGGCTCAATGCCAAAGAATGGCGTCATGGGTTCGTGGTGAATCACTGCCTCAGGGTTGGATGGGCGGGGGCTGATCATGATACCACCAGTATACTCACCGTATCACTCATGAGGACAGGCTCAATGCCAAAGAATGGCGTCATGGGTCCGTGGTGAATCACTTCCTCAGGGTTAGATACGCAAGGACTGATCATGATACCACCAGTATACTCACCGTATCACTCATGAGGGCAGGCTCAATGCCAAAGAATGGCGTCATGGGTTCGTGGTGAATCACTGCCTCAGGGTTGGATGGGCGGGGACTGATCATAATACCACCGGTATACTCACCGTATCACTCATGAGGACAGGCTCAATGACAAAGAATGGCGTCATGGGTCCGTGGTGAATCACTGCCTCAGGGTTAGATACGCAAGGACTGATCATGATACCACCAGTATACTCACCGTATCACTCATGAGGGCAGGCTCAATGCCAAAGAATGGCGTCATGGGTTCGTGGTGAATCACTGCCTCAGGGTTGGATGGGCGGGGACTGATCATAATACCACCGGTATACTCACCGTATCACTCATGAGGACAGGCTCAATGACAAAGAATGGCGTCATGGGTTCGTGGTGAATCACTGCCTCAGGGTTAGATGCGCAAGGACTGATCATGATACCACCAGTATACTCACCGTATCACTCATGAGGGCAGGCTCAATGCCAAAGAATGGCGTCATGGGTTCGTGGTGAATCACTTCCTCAGGGTTGGATGGGCGGGGACTGATCATGATACCACCGGTATACTCACCATATCACTCATGAGGACAGGCTCAATGCCAAAGAATGGCGTCATGGGTCCGTGGTGAATCACTGCCTCAGGGTTGGATGGGCAGGGACTGATCATGATACCACCGCTATACTCACTGTATCACTCAGGAGGACAGGCTCAATGCCAAAGAATGGTGTCACGGGTCCGTGGTGAATCACTGCCTCAGGGTTGGATGGGCAGGGACTGATCATGATACCACCGGTATACTCACTGTATCACTCATGAGGACAGGCTCAATGCCAAAGAATGGCGTCATGGGTCCGTGGTGAATCACTTCCTCAGGGTTGGATGGGCAGGGACTGATCATGATACCACCGGTATACTCACCATATCACTCATGAGGACAGGCTCAATGCCAAAGAATGGCGTCATGGGTCCGTGGTGAATCACTGCCTCAGGGTTGGATGGGCAGGGACTGATCATGATACCACCGCTATACTCACTGTATCACTCAGGAGGACAGGCTCAATGCCAAAGAATGGTGTCACGGGTCCGTGGTGAATCACTGCCTCAGGGTTGGATGGGCAGGGACTGATCATGATACCACCGGTATACTCACTGTATCACTCATGAGGACAGGCTCAATGCCAAAGAATGGCGTCATGGGTCCGTGGTGAATCACTTCCTCAGGGTTGGATGGGCAGGGACTGATCATGATACCACCGGTATACTCACCATATCACTCATGAGGACAGGCTCAATGCCAAAGAATGGCGTCATGGGTCCGTGGTGAATCACTGCCTCAGGGTTGGATGGGCAGGGACTGATCATGATACCACCGCTATACTCACTGTATCACTCAGGAGGACAGGCTCAATGCCAAAGAATGGTGTCACGGGTCCGTGGTGAATCACTGCCTCAGGGTTGGATGGGCAGGGACTGATCATGATACCACCGGTATACTCACTGTATCACTCATGAGGACAGGCTCAATGCCAAAGAATGGCGTCATGGGTCCGTGGTGAATCACTTCCTCAGGGTTGGATGGGCAGGGACTGATCATGATACCACCGGTATACTCACCATATCACTCATGAGGACAGGCTCAATGCCAAAGAATGGCGTCATGGGTCCGTGGTGAATCACTGCCTCAGGGTTGGATGGGCAGGGACTGATCATGATACCACCGCTATACTCACTGTATCACTCAGGAGGACAGGCTCAATGCCAAAGAATGGTGTCACGGGTCCGTGGTGAATCACTGCCTCAGGGTTGGATGGGCAGGGACTGATCATGATACCACCGGTATACTCACTGTATCACTCATGAGGACAGGCTCAATGCCAAAGAATGGCATCATGGGTCCGTGTTGAATCACTGCCTCAGGGTTGGATGGGCGGGGACTGATCATAATACCACCGGTATACTCACTGTATCACTCATGAGGACAGGCTCAATGCCAAAGAATGGTGTCACGGGTCCTTGATGAATCACTGCCTCAGGGTTGGATGGGCGGGGACTGATCATGATACCACCGGTATACTCACTGTATCACTCATGAGGGCAGGCTCAATGCCAAAGAATGGCGTCATGGGTCCGTGGTGAATCACTGCCTCAGGGTTGGATGGGCGGGGACTGATCATAATACCACCGGTATACTCACCGTATCACTCATGAGGACAGGCTCAATGCCAAAGAATGGCGCCATGGGTCCGCGGTGAATCACTGCCTCAGGGTTGGATGGGCGAGGACTGATCATGATACCACCGCTATACTCACTGTATCACTCAGGAGGACAGGCTCAATGCCAAAGAATGGTGTCACGGGTCCTTGATGAATCACTGCCTCAGGGTTGGATGGGCGGGGACTGATCATGATACCACCGGTATACTCACTGTATCACTCATGAGGACAGGCTCAATGCCAAAGAATGGCGTCATGGGTCCGTGGTGAATCACTGCCTCAGGGTTGGATGGGCGGGGACTGATCATGATACCACCGCTATACTCACTGTATCACTCAGGAGGACAGGCTCAATGCCAAAGAATGGTGTCACGGGTCCTTGATGAATAACTGCCTCAGGGTTGGATGGGCGGGGACTGATCATAATACCACCGGTATACTCACCGTATCACTCATGAGGACAGGCTCAATGCCAAAGAATGGCGTCATGGGTCCGTGGTGAATCACTGCCTCAGGGTTAGATACGCAAGGACTGATCATGATACCACCAGTATACTCACCGTATCACTCATGAGGGCAGGCTCAATGCCAAAGAATGGCGTCATGGGTTCGTGGTGAATCACTGCCTCAGGGTTGGATGGGCGGGGACTGATCATAATACCACCGGTATACTCACCGTATCACTCATGAGGACAGGCTCAATGACAAAGAATGGCGTCATGGGTTCGTGGTGAATCACTGCCTCAGGGTTAGATGCGCAAGGACTGATCATGATACCACCAGTATACTCACCGTATCACTCATGAGGGCAGGCTCAATGCCAAAGAATGGCGTCATGGGTTCGTGGTGAATCACTGCCTCAGGGTTGGATGGGCGGGGGCTGATCATGATACCACCAGTATACTCACCGTATCACTCATGAGGACAGGCTCAATGCCAAAGAATGGCGTCATGGGTCCGTGGTGAATCACTTCCTCAGGGTTAGATACGCAAGGACTGATCATGATACCACCAGTATACTCACCGTATCACTCATGAGGGCAGGCTCAATGCCAAAGAATGGCGTCATGGGTTCGTGGTGAATCACTGCCTCAGGGTTGGATGGGCGGGGACTGATCATAATACCACCGGTATACTCACCGTATCACTCATGAGGACAGGCTCAATGACAAAGAATGGCGTCATGGGTTCGTGGTGAATCACTGCCTCAGGGTTAGATGCGCAAGGACTGATCATGATACCACCAGTATACTCACCGTATCACTCATGAGGGCAGGCTCAATGCCAAAGAATGGCGTCATGGGTTCGTGGTGAATCACTGCCTCAGGGTTGGATGGGCGGGGGCTGATCATGATACCACCAGTATACTCACCGTATCACTCATGAGGACAGGCTCAATGCCAAAGAATGGCGTCATGGGTCCGTGGTGAATCACTTCCTCAGGGTTGGATGGGCAGGGACTGATCATGATACCACCGGTATACTCACCATATCACTCATGAGGACAGGCTCAATGCCAAAGAATGGCGTCATGGGTTCGTGGTGAATCACTGCCTCAGGGTTAGATGCGCAAGGACTGATCATGATACCACCAGTATACTCACCGTATCACTCATGAGGGCAGGCTCAATGCCAAAGAATGGCGTCATGGGTTCGTGGTGAATCACTGCCTCAGGGTTGGATGGGCGGGGGCTGATCATGATACCACCAGTATACTCACCGTATCACTCATGAGGACAGGCTCAATGCCAAAGAATGGTGTCATGGGTCCGTGGTGAATCACTTCCTCAGGGTTGGATGGGCAGGGACTGATCATGATACCACCGGTATACTCACCATATCACTCATGAGGACAGGCTCAATGCCAAAGAATGGCGTCATGGGTCCGTGGTGAATCACTGCCTCAGGGTTGGATGGGCAGGGACTGATCATGATACCACCGCTATACTCACTGTATCACTCAGGAGGACAGGCTCAATGCCAAAGAATGGTGTCACGGGTCCGTGGTGAATCACTGCCTCAGGGTTGGATGGGCAGGGACTGATCATGATACCACCGGTATACTCACTGTATCACTCATGAGGACAGGCTCAATGCCAAAGAATGGCGTCATGGGTCCGTGGTGAATCACTTCCTCAGGGTTGGATGGGCAGGGACTGATCATGATACCACCGGTATACTCACCATATCACTCATGAGGACAGGCTCAATGCCAAAGAATGGCGTCATGGGTCCGTGGTGAATCACTGCCTCAGGGTTGGATGGGCAGGGACTGATCATGATACCACCGCTATACTCACTGTATCACTCAGGAGGACAGGCTCAATGCCAAAGAATGGTGTCACGGGTCCTTGATGAATCACTGCCTCAGGGTTGGATGGGCGGGGACTGATCATGATACCACCGGTATACTCACTGTATCACTCATGAGGGCAGGCTCAATGCCAAAGAATGGCGTCATGGGTTCGTGGTGAATCACTGCCTCAGGGTTGGATGGGCGGGGGCTGATCATGATACCACCAGTATACTCACCGTATCACTCATGAGGACAGGCTCAATGCCAAAGAATGGCGTCATGGGTCCGTGGTGAATCACTTCCTCAGGGTTGGATGGGCAGGGACTGATCATGATACCACCGGTATACTCACCATATCACTCATGAGGACAGGCTCAATGCCAAAGAATGGCGTCATGGGTTCGTGGTGAATCACTGCCTCAGGGTTAGATGCGCAAGGACTGATCATGATACCACCAGTATACTCACCGTATCACTCATGAGGGCAGGCTCAATGCCAAAGAATGGCGTCATGGGTTCGTGGTGAATCACTGCCTCAGGGTTGGATGGGCGGGGGCTGATCATGATACCACCAGTATACTCACCGTATCACTCATGAGGACAGGCTCAATGCCAAAGAATGGTGTCATGGGTCCGTGGTGAATCACTTCCTCAGGGTTGGATGGGCAGGGACTGATCATGATACCACCGGTATACTCACCATATCACTCATGAGGACAGGCTCAATGCCAAAGAATGGCGTCATGGGTCCGTGGTGAATCACTGCCTCAGGGTTGGATGGGCAGGGACTGATCATGATACCACCGCTATACTCACTGTATCACTCAGGAGGACAGGCTCAATGCCAAAGAATGGTGTCACGGGTCCGTGGTGAATCACTGCCTCAGGGTTGGATGGGCAGGGACTGATCATGATACCACCGGTATACTCACTGTATCACTCATGAGGACAGGCTCAATGCCAAAGAATGGCGTCATGGGTCCGTGGTGAATCACTTCCTCAGGGTTGGATGGGCAGGGACTGATCATGATACCACCGGTATACTCACCATATCACTCATGAGGACAGGCTCAATGCCAAAGAATGGCGTCATGGGTCCGTGGTGAATCACTGCCTCAGGGTTGGATGGGCAGGGACTGATCATGATACCACCGCTATACTCACTGTATCACTCAGGAGGACAGGCTCAATGCCAAAGAATGGTGTCACGGGTCCTTGATGAATCACTGCCTCAGGGTTGGATGGGCGGGGACTGATCATGATACCACCGGTATACTCACTGTATCACTCATGAGGGCAGGCTCAATGCCAAAGAATGGCGTCATGGGTTCGTGGTGAATCACTGCCTCAGGGTTGGATGGACGGGGACTGATCATAATACCACCGGTATACTCACCGTATCACTCATGAGGACAGGCTCAATGCCAAAGAATGGCGTCATGGGTCCGTGGTGAATCACTGCCTCAGGGTTGGATGGGCGGGGACTGATCATGATACCACCGGTATACTCACTGTATCACTCATGAGGACAGGCTCAATGCCAAAGAATGGCGTCATGGGTCCGTGGTGAATCACTGCCTCAGGGTTGGATGGGCGGGGACTGATCATGATACCACCGCTATACTCACTGTATCACTCAGGAGGACAGGCTCAATGCCAAAGAATGGTGTCACGGGTCCGTGGTGAATCACTGCCTCAGGGTTGGATGGGCAGGGACTGATCATGATACCACCGGTATACTCACTGTATCACTCATGAGGACAGGCTCAATGCCAAAGAATGGCGTCATGGGTCCGTGGTGAATCACTTCCTCAGGGTTGGATGGGCAGGGACTGATCATGATACCACCGGTATACTCACCATATCACTCATGAGGACAGGCTCAATGCCAAAGAATGGCGTCATGGGTCCGTGGTGAATCACTGCCTCAGGGTTGGATGGGCAGGGACTGATCATGATACCACCGCTATACTCACTGTATCACTCAGGAGGACAGGCTCAATGCCAAAGAATGGTGTCACGGGTCCGTGGTGAATCACTGCCTCAGGGTTGGATGGGCAGGGACTGATCATGATACCACCGGTATACTCACTGTATCACTCATGAGGACAGGCTCAATGCCAAAGAATGGCGTCATGGGTCCGTGGTGAATCACTTCCTCAGGGTTGGATGGGCAGGGACTGATCATGATACCACCGGTATACTCACCATATCACTCATGAGGACAGGCTCAATGCCAAAGAATGGCGTCATGGGTCCGTGGTGAATCACTGCCTCAGGGTTGGATGGGCAGGGACTGATCATGATACCACCGCTATACTCACTGTATCACTCAGGAGGACAGGCTCAATGCCAAAGAATGGTGTCACGGGTCCGTGGTGAATCACTGCCTCAGGGTTGGATGGGCAGGGACTGATCATGATACCACCGGTATACTCACTGTATCACTCATGAGGACAGGCTCAATGCCAAAGAATGGCGTCATGGGTCCGTGGTGAATCACTTCCTCAGGGTTGGATGGGCAGGGACTGATCATGATACCACCGGTATACTCACCATATCACTCATGAGGACAGGCTCAATGCCAAAGAATGGCGTCATGGGTCCGTGGTGAATCACTGCCTCAGGGTTGGATGGGCAGGGACTGATCATGATACCACCGCTATACTCACTGTATCACTCAGGAGGACAGGCTCAATGCCAAAGAATGGTGTCACGGGTCCGTGGTGAATCACTGCCTCAGGGTTGGATGGGCAGGGACTGATCATGATACCACCGGTATACTCACTGTATCACTCATGAGGACAGGCTCAATGCCAAAGAATGGCATCATGGGTCCGTGTTGAATCACTGCCTCAGGGTTGGATGGGCGGGGACTGATCATAATACCACCGGTATACTCACTGTATCACTCATGAGGACAGGCTCAATGCCAAAGAATGGTGTCACGGGTCCTTGATGAATCACTGCCTCAGGGTTGGATGGGCGGGGACTGATCATGATACCACCGGTATACTCACTGTATCACTCATGAGGGCAGGCTCAATGCCAAAGAATGGCGTCATGGGTCCGTGGTGAATCACTGCCTCAGGGTTGGATGGGCGGGGACTGATCATAATACCACCGGTATACTCACCGTATCACTCATGAGGACAGGCTCAATGCCAAAGAATGGCGCCATGGGTCCGCGGTGAATCACTGCCTCAGGGTTGGATGGGCGAGGACTGATCATGATACCACCGCTATACTCACTGTATCACTCAGGAGGACAGGCTCAATGCCAAAGAATGGTGTCACGGGTCCTTGATGAATCACTGCCTCAGGGTTGGATGGGCGGGGACTGATCATGATACCACCGGTATACTCACTGTATCACTCATGAGGACAGGCTCAATGCCAAAGAATGGCGTCATGGGTCCGTGGTGAATCACTGCCTCAGGGTTGGATGGGCGGGGACTGATCATGATACCACCGCTATACTCACTGTATCACTCAGGAGGACAGGCTCAATGCCAAAGAATGGTGTCACGGGTCCTTGATGAATAACTGCCTCAGGGTTGGATGGGCGGGGACTGATCATAATACCACCGGTATACTCACCGTATCACTCATGAGGACAGGCTCAATGCCAAAGAATGGCGTCATGGGTCCGTGGTGAATCACTGCCTCAGGGTTAGATACGCAAGGACTGATCATGATACCACCAGTATACTCACCGTATCACTCATGAGGGCAGGCTCAATGCCAAAGAATGGCGTCATGGGTTCGTGGTGAATCACTGCCTCAGGGTTGGATGGGCGGGGACTGATCATAATACCACCGGTATACTCACCGTATCACTCATGAGGACAGGCTCAATGACAAAGAATGGCGTCATGGGTTCGTGGTGAATCACTGCCTCAGGGTTAGATGCGCAAGGACTGATCATGATACCACCAGTATACTCACCGTATCACTCATGAGGGCAGGCTCAATGCCAAAGAATGGCGTCATGGGTTCGTGGTGAATCACTGCCTCAGGGTTGGATGGGCGGGGGCTGATCATGATACCACCAGTATACTCACCGTATCACTCATGAGGACAGGCTCAATGCCAAAGAATGGCGTCATGGGTCCGTGGTGAATCACTTCCTCAGGGTTAGATACGCAAGGACTGATCATGATACCACCAGTATACTCACCGTATCACTCATGAGGGCAGGCTCAATGCCAAAGAATGGCGTCATGGGTTCGTGGTGAATCACTGCCTCAGGGTTGGATGGGCGGGGACTGATCATAATACCACCGGTATACTCACCGTATCACTCATGAGGACAGGCTCAATGACAAAGAATGGCGTCATGGGTTCGTGGTGAATCACTGCCTCAGGGTTAGATGCGCAAGGACTGATCATGATACCACCAGTATACTCACCGTATCACTCATGAGGGCAGGCTCAATGCCAAAGAATGGCGTCATGGGTTCGTGGTGAATCACTGCCTCAGGGTTGGATGGGCGGGGGCTGATCATGATACCACCAGTATACTCACCGTATCACTCATGAGGACAGGCTCAATGCCAAAGAATGGCGTCATGGGTCCGTGGTGAATCACTTCCTCAGGGTTGGATGGGCAGGGACTGATCATGATACCACCGGTATACTCACCATATCACTCATGAGGACAGGCTCAATGCCAAAGAATGGCGTCATGGGTTCGTGGTGAATCACTGCCTCAGGGTTAGATGCGCAAGGACTGATCATGATACCACCAGTATACTCACCGTATCACTCATGAGGGCAGGCTCAATGCCAAAGAATGGCGTCATGGGTTCGTGGTGAATCACTGCCTCAGGGTTGGATGGGCGGGGGCTGATCATGATACCACCAGTATACTCACCGTATCACTCATGAGGACAGGCTCAATGCCAAAGAATGGTGTCATGGGTCCGTGGTGAATCACTTCCTCAGGGTTGGATGGGCAGGGACTGATCATGATACCACCGGTATACTCACCATATCACTCATGAGGACAGGCTCAATGCCAAAGAATGGCGTCATGGGTCCGTGGTGAATCACTGCCTCAGGGTTGGATGGGCAGGGACTGATCATGATACCACCGCTATACTCACTGTATCACTCAGGAGGACAGGCTCAATGCCAAAGAATGGTGTCACGGGTCCGTGGTGAATCACTGCCTCAGGGTTGGATGGGCAGGGACTGATCATGATACCACCGGTATACTCACTGTATCACTCATGAGGACAGGCTCAATGCCAAAGAATGGCGTCATGGGTCCGTGGTGAATCACTTCCTCAGGGTTGGATGGGCAGGGACTGATCATGATACCACCGGTATACTCACCATATCACTCATGAGGACAGGCTCAATGCCAAAGAATGGCGTCATGGGTCCGTGGTGAATCACTGCCTCAGGGTTGGATGGGCAGGGACTGATCATGATACCACCGCTATACTCACTGTATCACTCAGGAGGACAGGCTCAATGCCAAAGAATGGTGTCACGGGTCCTTGATGAATCACTGCCTCAGGGTTGGATGGGCGGGGACTGATCATGATACCACCGGTATACTCACTGTATCACTCATGAGGGCAGGCTCAATGCCAAAGAATGGCGTCATGGGTTCGTGGTGAATCACTGCCTCAGGGTTGGATGGGCGGGGGCTGATCATGATACCACCAGTATACTCACCGTATCACTCATGAGGACAGGCTCAATGCCAAAGAATGGCGTCATGGGTCCGTGGTGAATCACTTCCTCAGGGTTGGATGGGCAGGGACTGATCATGATACCACCGGTATACTCACCATATCACTCATGAGGACAGGCTCAATGCCAAAGAATGGCGTCATGGGTTCGTGGTGAATCACTGCCTCAGGGTTAGATGCGCAAGGACTGATCATGATACCACCAGTATACTCACCGTATCACTCATGAGGGCAGGCTCAATGCCAAAGAATGGCGTCATGGGTTCGTGGTGAATCACTGCCTCAGGGTTGGATGGGCGGGGGCTGATCATGATACCACCAGTATACTCACCGTATCACTCATGAGGACAGGCTCAATGCCAAAGAATGGTGTCATGGGTCCGTGGTGAATCACTTCCTCAGGGTTGGATGGGCAGGGACTGATCATGATACCACCGGTATACTCACCATATCACTCATGAGGACAGGCTCAATGCCAAAGAATGGCGTCATGGGTCCGTGGTGAATCACTGCCTCAGGGTTGGATGGGCAGGGACTGATCATGATACCACCGCTATACTCACTGTATCACTCAGGAGGACAGGCTCAATGCCAAAGAATGGTGTCACGGGTCCGTGGTGAATCACTGCCTCAGGGTTGGATGGGCAGGGACTGATCATGATACCACCGGTATACTCACTGTATCACTCATGAGGACAGGCTCAATGCCAAAGAATGGCGTCATGGGTCCGTGGTGAATCACTTCCTCAGGGTTGGATGGGCAGGGACTGATCATGATACCACCGGTATACTCACCATATCACTCATGAGGACAGGCTCAATGCCAAAGAATGGCGTCATGGGTCCGTGGTGAATCACTGCCTCAGGGTTGGATGGGCAGGGACTGATCATGATACCACCGCTATACTCACTGTATCACTCAGGAGGACAGGCTCAATGCCAAAGAATGGTGTCACGGGTCCTTGATGAATCACTGCCTCAGGGTTGGATGGGCGGGGACTGATCATGATACCACCGGTATACTCACTGTATCACTCATGAGGGCAGGCTCAATGCCAAAGAATGGCGTCATGGGTTCGTGGTGAATCACTGCCTCAGGGTTGGATGGACGGGGACTGATCATAATACCACCGGTATACTCACCGTATCACTCATGAGGACAGGCTCAATGCCAAAGAATGGCGTCATGGGTCCGTGGTGAATCACTGCCTCAGGGTTGGATGGGCGGGGACTGATCATGATACCACCGGTATACTCACTGTATCACTCATGAGGACAGGCTCAATGCCAAAGAATGGCGTCATGGGTCCGTGGTGAATCACTGCCTCAGGGTTGGATGGGCGGGGACTGATCATGATACCACCGCTATACTCACTGTATCACTCAGGAGGACAGGCTCAATGCCAAAGAATGGTGTCACGGGTCCTTGATGAATCACTGCCTCAGGGTTGGATGGGCGGGGACTGATCATAATACCACCGGTATACTCACCGTATCACTCATGAGGACAGGCTCAATGCCAAAGAATGGCGTCATGGGTCCGTGGTGAATCACTGCCTCAGGGTTAGATACGCAAGGACTGATCATGATACCACCAGTATACTCACCGTATCACTCATGAGGGCAGGCTCAATGCCAAAGAATGGCGTCATGGGTTCGTGGTGAATCACTGCCTCAGGGTTGGATGGGCGGGGACTGATCATAATACCACCGGTATACTCACCGTATCACTCATGAGGACAGGCTCAATGACAAAGAATGGCGTCATGGGTTCGTGGTGAATCACTGCCTCAGGGTTAGATGCGCAAGGACTGATCATGATACCACCAGTATACTCACCGTATCACTCATGAGGGCAGGCTCAATGCCAAAGAATGGCGTCATGGGTTCGTGGTGAATCACTGCCTCAGGGTTGGATGGGCGGGGGCTGATCATGATACCACCAGTATACTCACCGTATCACTCATGAGGACAGGCTCAATGCCAAAGAATGGCGTCATGGGTCCGTGGTGAATCACTTCCTCAGGGTTAGATACGCAAGGACTGATCATGATACCACCAGTATACTCACCGTATCACTCATGAGGGCAGGCTCAATGCCAAAGAATGGCGTCATGGGTTCGTGGTGAATCACTGCCTCAGGGTTGGATGGGCGGGGACTGATCATAATACCACCGGTATACTCACCGTATCACTCATGAGGACAGGCTCAATGACAAAGAATGGCGTCATGGGTTCGTGGTGAATCACTGCCTCAGGGTTAGATGCGCAAGGACTGATCATGATACCACCAGTATACTCACGTATCACTCATGAGGGCAGGCTCAATGCCAAAGAATGGCGTCATGGGTTCGTGGTGAATCACTGCCTCAGGGTTGGATGGGCGGGGGCTGATCATGATACCACCAGTATACTCACCGTATCACTCATGAGGACAGGCTCAATGCCAAAGAATGGCGTCATGGGTCCGTGGTGAATCACTTCCTCAGGGTTGGATGGGCAGGGACTGATCATGATACCACCGGTATACTCACCATATCACTCATGAGGACAGGCTCAATGCCAAAGAATGGCGTCATGGGTTCGTGGTGAATCACTGCCTCAGGGTTAGATGCGCAAGGACTGATCATGATACCACCAGTATATTCACCGTATCACTCATGAGGGCAGGCTCAATGCCAAAGAATGGCGTCATGGGTTCGTGGTGAATCACTGCCTCAGGGTTGGATGGGCGGGCGCTGATCATGATACCACCAGTATACTCACCGTATCACTCATGAGGACAGGCTCAATGCCAAAGAATGGCGTCATGGGTCCGTGGTGAATCACTTCCTCAGGGTTGGATGGGCAGGGACTGATCATGATACCACCGGTATACTCACCATATCACTCATGAGGACAGGCTCAATGCCAAAGAATGGCATCATGGGTCCGTGGTGAATCACTGCCTCAGGGTTGGATGGGCAGGGACTGATCATGATACCACCGCTATACTCACTGTATCACTCAGGAGGACAGGCTCAATGCCAAAGAATGGTGTCACGGGTCCGTGGTGAATCACTGCCTCAGGGTTGGATGGGCAGGGACTGATCATGATACCACCGGTATACTCACTGTATCACTCATGAGGACAGGCTCAATGCCAAAGAATGGCGTCATGGGTCCGTGGTGAATCACTTCCTCAGGGTTGGATGGGCAGGGACTGATCATGATACCACCGGTATACTCACCATATCACTCATGAGGACAGGCTCAATGCCAAAGAATGGCGTCATGGGTCCGTGGTGAATCACTGCCTCAGGGTTGGATGGGCAGGGACTGATCATGATACCACCGGTATACTCACTGTATCACTCATGAGGACAGGCTCAATGCCAAAGAATGGCGTCATGGGTTCGTGGTGAATCACTGCCTCAGGGTTAGATGCGCAAGGACTGATCATGATACCACCAGTATACTCACCGTATCACTCATGAGGGCAGGCTCAATGCCAAAGAATGGCGTCATGGGTTCGTGGTGAATCACTGCCTCAGGGTTGGATGGACGGGGACTGATCATAATACCACCGGTATACTCACCGTATCACTCATGAGGACAGGCTCAATGCCAAAGAATGGCGTCATGGGTCCGTGGTGAATCACTGCCTCAGGGTTAGATGCGCAAGGACTGATCATGATACCACCAGTATACTCACCGTATCACTCATGAGGGCAGGCTCAATGCCAAAGAATGGCGTCATGGGTCCGTGGTGAATCACTGCCTCAGGGTTGGATGGGCAGGGACTGATCATGATACCACCGCTATACTCACTGTATCACTCAGGAGGACAGGCTCAATGCCAAAGAATGGTGTCACGGGTCCTTGATGAATCACTGCCTCAGGGTTGGATGGGCGGGGACTGATCATGATACCACCGGTATACTCACTGTATCACTCATGAGGACAGGCTCAATGCCAAAGAATGGCGTCATGGGTCCGTGGTGAATCACTGCCTCAGGGTTGGATGGGCGGGGACTGATCATAATACCACCGGTATACTCACCGTATCACTCATGAGGACAGGCTCAATGCCAAAGAATAGCGTCATGGGTCCGTGGTGAATCACTGCCTCAGGGTTGGATGGGCAGGGACTGATCATGATACCACCGGTATACTCACTGTATCACTCATGAGGACAGGCTCAATGCCAAAGAATGGCGTCATGGGTTCGTGGTGAATCACTGCCTCAGGGTTAGATGCGCAAGGACTGATCATGATACCACCAGTATACTCACCGTATCACTCATGAGGGCAGGCTCAATGCCAAAGAATGACGTCATGGGTTCGTGGTGAATCACTGCCTCAGGGTTGGATGGACGGGGACTGATCATAATACCACCGGTATACTCACCGTATCACTCATGAGGACAGGCTCAATGCCAAAGAATGGCGTCATGGGTCCGTGGTGAATCACTGCCTCAGGGTTGGATGGGCGGGGACTGATCATGATACCACCGGTCTCTGTGGGCAGACATAAAATGAAATATTTGAATGTTTCGTCAAACAATACTTTTTGTAACATACCCTTCCATTATACTAGGTCCTGCACAGAGTACATGTACGTACTTATGCTGTGTTCCAATCACATTGTGTTTTTTGTGTTTACAAGTTAAAGGTAAGATACACCATCAGTAATTGATTGAATTACCATGAATGGTTGGATTTGGCAGGTTAGTACATATCGTTTAACAGACATGTCTGAAGTTTTACAATCATGGAAGCTGGGAAAAGCAAAAAAACGGCATTCGTTTTCAACTGGCGTCGGGCAGTGCTTTTTTCATGTTCTATTTTTTTCGCAATTTTTCAAAACAATTACAGGATATCTAGCACAATCCTTTTGCTAGATGCCCACAATAATTTGTTACTTTCAAATAATAATTTCCTAATAATTCGGTAGTAAACATTTTCGATATCTGCAAATGGTGTATCCTACCTTTAACTAGTTATATTATAGCGTTCTTATCACCTAGTAACTCGTATTCACCAGTCGGGAACTGGAAGCGGAATTTTCTTCTCGAGTTCACAACTTATAGCTGGTATGGGTCAATTGGCATGAAGGCCTGAGCCTGTTGGTGGGTAGCATTAGAATGTAACCCATTTGTGAACTAGGAGTAATTATTTGCAGTGAACACAAGAAACACGACGTGATCAGAATGCAGTACTGTTCACGGGTCGGCCATCTTAAATTGAAAGTGAGGTAAAATCTTAAATTTTGGTGAACAAAGTAAGTGAGCAAAGAAATTGGCAAGCGGGACTTGGAACCTGCGACTTTCAGAATACAGGACCGGCGCTCTACCAACTGAGCTATGTTGCCCTATGTTGGCGGCCTCCCAAATTGTCAGTATCTTTGTTTGAGGGCGCTAGTCAGAAGTCATGAACACCTGAATGCTGTGTGGCCAGGGATCACGACCAATTTTTACGACATTGAGGGATCACTCAATAAGAATACGACTTTTTATCTTATAGTATATAAACCACAAGGGAAACTGACTTGGTACATTTGCATACATTTCAAAGGTAAGGTAAGGTAAGGTACAGTAAGGTACAGTAAGGTAAGGTAAGGTAAGGTAAGGTAAGGTAAGGTAAGGTAAGGTAAGGTAAGGTAAGGTAAGGTAAGGTAAGGTAAGGTAAGGTAAGGTAAGGTAAGGTAAGGTAAGGTAAGGTAAGGTAAGGTAAGGTAAGGTAAGGTAAGGTAAGGTAAGGTAAGGTAAGGTAAGGTAAGGTAAGGTAAGGTAAGGTAAGGTAAGGTAAGGTAAGGTAAGGTAAGGTAAGGTAAGGTAAGGTAAGGTAAGGTAAGGTAAGGTAAAAGTAAAGTTGTACAGGTAGTGAATTACTGCTTGGCGAGTAACATGAATACTTGAATACTCGTGAGTAGTTTATGCTACTCGTTCTATTACTCGTAATTTTGTATCTACTCGAGTACTTACCTGGGTGCAATTGAAGCATGTACTCGCGAGTAACAATTTGTTTTACAGTGTTGACTACGAAAAAAGTAACTACATGCATATACTTTGTGGTTTCTACACTAAAGTTGCCTTTTGTCTGAATGTTATAAATAAAGCTAGTATGTACCCTACACACGTACGTAGCAATCAAGGAATTATCTTACTCTTCCGAGGATTTCACTCCCAACAAATATATTTCAGGGAAATGACCCAAAAGTTTCCTCTAAAGGTTATCTCACTGCTGAATCATGGATTGTCACTTTACGTCATACATGTACTAACAGTTATTCAGTATTTCTGCTCTGTATGAGAAATCTGTTAACTACCCGCGAGTATTTGACTAGCCGTGAGTAATTTCCTTGTCTACTCGTGAGTAATTTCCTTGTCTACTCGTGAGTAATTTCCTTGTAAGTACTCTAATAACAAAATCCACTACTCGCCCAGCACTACAGTGAAGTTCTTTCACACAAATTGATCTTTTGCACGTTTTAGGCCAACATTTTTACGTATAACTAAAGAGATTGGGGTCCACCGAATTGCTTGGGCTTATTGAGTTACGGTACCTGTCTGCCACCACGTATCTGCGAGGGAACACCTTTTCTCACCAACGACATCGTTGTACCATTCCCAAGCTTCATGGTTCAGTGGCTCACCAACTGGATTAAAAAACAATTGAGATTTAGAAGTTTACTGATAAAGTTGTGTCTTCAAACTTTGGAGCATACGTAGACCATCTATGTAAAAGCTGTCGTCTTGGGCCACAAGAAAGTGGTTCAAAAACATCAATTGCAGCATCATCTATAACAGCAAAATGGCAATTTTGCAGTTCACTATGCCCTGTGCCTAGTTCCGTCTCATTTTGCCAGACCTCTTCACATTTGTTATACAATACTAACCCCCAGAATCCATCCATTTCTGAAAATACAGCAAAATCAAAGGTTGTATATTCCGTTCAAGGTAGGATACACCATTGGTAATTGCTTTAATTATAATGAATGGGTGAATTTGGGGGGTTGTATTTCATAGTAAATATCGTTTAACTGACCTGTCCGAAGTTTATACAATTGTGGATGCTGAGAAAAGCAAGAAAAACAGCATTCGTTTTCAGCCGGCGTCGGGCAGTGGTTCTTATGCTGTTCTTGTTTTTTCGCAATCGCCGACTGACGATCAAGATTAATTACAGGATATCTAGCGCAATCATTTTTCTGGATGCCTACAATCATTATTTACTTTCAAATAAGTAAGATATTTCTTAATAATTTAGTAGAAAAATTTGTTGATATCTGAAAATGGTGTATCCTACATGTACCTTAAAGTCACTGTCATGGTGTTTCTTCAAAGATTTGCTGAGATTGCAAAGTCAACAGGTTCTCAGAATCGTTGAGCGCTCTCTGGAATCTAATCTTTCAGGAATGGAATTGACCACTTCAGAGAATCAATTTCCAAAAAAAGTGAAATCGCGATTCCAATTCCGAGTTTGGAATAGAGTAGAATCGATTCCGTCGTGGAATCGCCCACCCAATAATGGCTACCATCTAGAAATGTGGATTCAAACTGGTTCAATACCGTCCCTATTCTCTTGAGTTACTACCTCTTCCCTAAAGGAGCTAAAGAAGCTTGGTGGTTGCCATTTCGCCTTGATGCTGTCATTGATGTTTTCGGACTACTTCCTAAAGGCCCAAGACAACGGCTTCTAAACAGATGGGATCCGTATGCTCCATGAACGCTAGAATAAGGGTGTTAATGTAGGAGGAGACTAAATATATGTGTTTGATTTTGTAAAACTAACTTCTATGTTATATTAAGATGGATTTTGTGTCGGGAGATTGGCCTTTCACTGACGTGAAATGTGATTTACATTTGTTGTCATGAATGACATCTTTAATACCTACAGTTTCAGGTTTCATTCACAGAAATGTTGATTTTGATGAATAAAGTAGAAAAAAATACAATTTTGTGTGCATCATTCTGTTGTACTACAATAGAGCTGGCTTTTTCAAAGCCTTTTTTCTCAGTTGTGTAATTTGGACTTCAAGGAATTAATCAATATGCCAACATGTCATATCTCCAGAACGAGAGGGGCTATGGAGCTCTATTATATACCAAATGAAAGCTTACGCTGTAGACTTTCCAACCATGTACATGTATATTTAACTCAATTTCACTGTTTTGTGACATAATACCCATTTTTGTGGAGTGGGTCACATTTACTGTATACTCAGTGTTGTCCCGAGAGATTCTTTCGAAGAGATCACTGACTCGGGTGAGACTCGAACCAACGACCACCTGCTTTCTAGTGCAGACGTCTCGACCACCGAGCTATAAACCGGTATCGGTTGGCGCCTTCTACCTTAGCCCATCAACCACCCCTCGTACATTCATACATACAGATAAACAATCACATACCACAGCCTAGTGTCTTCAGTGTGGAGCGGTCATATTTGGTGACGTAGGAAGTATCATACTTGAGGAGGAGTCTAATGGCTGTAGGGGCGCCGTAGAACTGGTTCAACTTTAACCTCTGCACCATCTCCCAATAGCGACCTGGCACACAAAAATATGAAACATGGGTGTCTAGAGCTACGGCTAGGTCTATTGTATACGGCGGCCATTTTGTAGCGCTGTCTGAAATGCTGCCTAGAGCTACAGCTACGGCTACAACGTCACAAAAATGTAGCCGTAAAAGAAGTTGTCTAGCTCAGGCAAAACAAAATGGCAGCAGCACTAACGTTAATTTTGGAGCAAATTTTAATTTTTTTTCCAATAATAGTGCATTGTACTATTGCAACAAATACATGTACGTCAATATCATCAGGTATTCCGACCGGCTGTAAACAAACATTGCGTAACATCTAGCAGACGATAATTGTTGTAAATTCTTACATCGTAATTTTGCCAACACTAATTCAAGCATCGCTTGGGGGCGCAATAACTAGCCGTAGGCTCTACCGTAGCTGTGTCCAAATTTCATTTGCCTTAGCGCCTACGTAGACGTAGCTGTAGCTGTAGACGTAGACCGTAGCTCTAGACACTCGTTTCGGACACGGCCATATTTGTATTAAGTAGCCAAGGGTCATTCAATGCTGGATGGCTTTAGAATTATTTATAAACTGTGTTTGTTACTGTTCGAAAATACTTGATGCTATTTGAAACAGGGATGAGTTTCAAAAAATGAAAAAGTCAGAATTGTTATTTCATATTGAAGTATTCATGAGCAGCGCGAAAAACATGTGCGCAGCACGCGGTTGGGGGCATGGTAAAGTCAATGCATTGCAAAATATTGAAAAATGATTGACGTTTACTAAGGTAAAATGTCAATCGTAACTATTTTTACCTAGACTGGATTTGGATTTTTTTTAGTGGACATACATTCAGTCCCACAAACGTGCAAAGCATCTAGCGTAAACGTGTGTTGACTTATCCACAGAATTAACAGACTTGTGTTTTGAAAGCGCGAGGTACCGGTATGCATTACGCGCTGAAGAGAAAACGACTGTACGTCCACAAAAAAATCCTTAATCAGTCTTGGGCCAAGACTAGCGAGTGTACTGTATACAGTACATGTGCATGGTAATAATGCACAACCATGGATAGCTGTGTTTTGCAGATATTCAAAAGTAAGACATTTCAAATTGTCATTTTCAAATTGTATCGGTTTTTTTTTACCAAAATAGAAATAATTTAATACTTAAAGGTAGTATACACCATTGGTCATTGCTTGAATTATTATGAATGAGTAGATTTTTGGGGTTGTATTCATAGTAAATATCCTTTAACTGAGCTGTCCGAAGTTTTAGAATCATGGATGCCGAGAAAAGCACGAAAAACAGCGGGTTTTTTCAACCGGCGTCGAGCAGTTATTCTTATGTTATCTTTGTTTTTTCGCAATCGCCGAAATTTGTCATTATAAAATTATATTTTTCGGATTAATTACAGGATATCTGGCGCAATCATTTTGCTGGATGCCCAGAATCAACATTTACTTTCAGATGAGTAGGATATTTTTTGATAATTCGGTAGTAAATATTTTCAATATCTGCAAATGGTGTATCCTACCTTTAAGTTGAGTTAACCTTGTTTTTGACTTTCCGCTGCATAAAGTGTGTCTAATACTCTTTAAAAAAAAAAAGGCAAAATAATATAACGGAATACCACACGTAGAATGTATAATGAACATCGATAATATGGTTTCAAAGATACTAGTTTCCACATAGACATCAAACGTCCAAATCTGATAATGTTTGGTGGGGTCAAATTGACCATAGGACCAGGTTTTTCGATTTTGTTTGGATACCTTGCAAGTGTAGACTTGTAATCAAGTTGTTAGACACTTTTGTCTTTATCCGTGCAGGCGCCACCGAAATGAACCAGAGCTGACGGCAGCGGGCATGGTGGCTCAGCGCTGGTTCATTTTGGTGGCGACTTGATTCCAAGTCTACATTTGCGTAGTATCCAAAATCGATAAACTTGGTTCTATAGTCAATTTGATCCCTCTTGGAAAATTATTCATAACTCTTACTCTGTCAAACTTTGTACGTTTGTTGTCCCATTTTAAAGTGAAAACCAGTATCTTTGAAACCATATAATGTGACCTGTCACCACAAAATGAGAGTAAAGTCGGAAATATTGAAAATTAAGATATTGGTATTTTCAAATTCTTGAGAAAGAGAGCTTTCCAATGGTATATAACACTTGGGGGTTTTGGGATAAATACTTTTTACAGTGCTCTAGAAAGTCATGGGTTTCACAAAACGTGTTTGTGAGAAAACTTACTTTAAACATCTTAAACAAAAACACGCAAAAGATTACAAAACAGGACAAGTAAGGTTCGGATTAGTATAGCAACGGCTATGTTCTAATCATTATTTCTTCTTGAAATTTACCACACATACAAACTATTGTATAAACAACAAAATATTAAAATTTCGAAAACGTGGGATACTTACGAGGACCTGATTTGCATATTTAATTATCGTGTTAATTAGACCACTAATGGACTTTAATCCAAACACTAACTACGCAAAATTGCGTAATTTAAAAAGTTTTTGATCATCTGATCTCACCCAAAAAATGGGAATATGTAAAGGAGGACTTGGGCTTTCCAAATTACGCACAATCTTAAAATTGACCACCCCTTCATATTTTGACTTTGGATGGCCATATCTCTGAATCACATTGTGCGACTTTACTCTCATTTTGTGGTGACAGGTCACATATATTATCGATGTTCGCTATACATTCTACGTGTGGTATTTTCCCTTATATTTTGGTTGCATTTATTTGTTTACACCCTGTATTGGCTTACTCTATTGCGCACACCCATGCATTGAATGGAATTGATACTACATGTACCTGGATCAGGATATGTGGGCGTACTCTCAAACAGCACTGTAGAGCAAGTTCGGGCGCGAACTATAGTTAACCATTTGTCAGTCTCTGCTTTACCAATGCGCATGCTCAAATGCAGTTCGCTCGAACGGCTCTAGTCAAACTCTTGTTGAAAAGATGGCAACCGCTTTGTTTACATTTGCGACATGAATGAAATGGGTTTTGCCACTTTTCTTCCACGCATATAAGTAGGATAAGCCATAACGTTAGTTATGTTGGTCCAAAAACAAGACAAAAATTACATTAGGCCCGCAGATTTTCACTTGACGTTACTGCCTTTCCCTCCGTCCGACTACTGACATCACCTTTTTCTACGTCACTGACTATTGCGCACAGTCCGCACACCAATGCATTGAATGGAATTTATACTACATGTACATGTACATGTACCTGGATCAGGGTAAGTGGGCGTACTCTCAAACAGCACCGTAGTAGCACCATTGCTGAGTGGACCATAGATTACATAGGTGTGGCCTGTGATCCAACCAATGTCTGCTACACAAGCATACACATCACCAGGCTGGTAGTCAAACACCATCTGAAATTAATGTTACAGTATACCATTTGATCAGTTTATTTCCAAAAATGTGTCTCCGAGATGCATTTTTGGACTTCTATTATTATTTTCTTTAAAATGACCGCATGCCAACATAAATAACTACAAAGGGAGTTTATAGTCATTAAAGGTAGAATACACCATTTTCAGATATCAAACAATTTTTCTACCAAATTATTAGGAAATATCTTACTTATTTTAAAGTAAAAAATGGTTGTAGGCAACCAGCAAAATGAAATCGATAATTTATAAAAATGTGTAAAAACAAAATCAAAAGGAGGCAGAGTAAAGAAACCAGAGTAGCTGGAATGCAATAATTCACATGATGTGAAACTGATTTGATAAATTGATTTGATAAATTGATTTGATAAATTGATTTGATAAATGAATTTGATAAATGAATTTGATAAATGAATTTGATAAATTAATTTGATAAATTAATTTGATAAATTAATTTGATAAATTAATTTGATAAATTGATTTGATAAATTGATTTGATAAATTGATTTGATAAATTAATTTGATAAATTAATTTGATAAATTAATTTGATAAATTAAGTTGATAAATTAAGTTGATAAATTAAGTTGATAAAATTAATTTGATAAAATTAATTTGATAAAATTAATTTGATAAAATTAATTTGATAAAATTAATTTGATAAAATTAAGTTGATAAAATTAAGTTGATAAAATTAATTTGATAAAATTGATTTGATAAAATTAATTTGATAAAATTAATTTGATAAAATTAATTTGATAAAATTAATTTGATAAAATTAATTTTATCAAATTAATTTTATCAAATTAATTTTATCAAATTAATTTTATCAAATTAATTTGATGAATGAATTTAATGAATTGGCGGCTTTTTCTGGTTTTTCCAATGATGGTTCAGTCCACCATTGTTGGAAATTTGATACAAAAACTATCTTTTTCTTAAAAAATGGCAGCACACCAGGTGACATGATTTAGGAGGCTTGAGACTGTTATTCACTCACAGTTATGGAATAAAGGTTTTCCATAATAATTCAGTAGTTTTGCTTTTTGATGTTTGCAAATGATGTAGTAACCTTTACAAATATACCGTGCATGTAAACTATTAACACTTACACCGTCATAGTACAGTACAGTACAATGACATAATGAACATGATTTTCACACAGTGTTGAAGTACATGTAGGGTTTTGTGATGGAGGCTTTGTTCGGTTTTTTTGGCAGGGCAACCCTGTATATGACCTTGGAGTTCATCGATTCTATCCTAGTGTTAGTGCATTCTGTCCCAGTTGGTTATACAAGTCATTTCAGGTTAAAGGTAGTATACACCATTGGTAATTTGTTGAATTATCAGGCATGGGTGGATTTGGGGGGTTGTATTTCATATTAAATATCGTTTAACTGACGTTTCCGAAGTTTAACAATCATGGATGCCGAGAAAAACACGAAAAACAGCGTTTGTTTTCAACCGGCGTCGAGCAGTTATTCCTATGTTATCTTTGTTTTTTCGCGATCGCCGTCCGGCCTTCGGCTCGGGTAATTATCAGCACCCAGACTCCAAGCGGTATTAAACAGAGTGATTAAAACCGTCTGGCAATTGTGATTTTCTTGTATAATTTTTGTTTTTTCGCGATCGCCGTCCGTTAGAAAATTCAATTTTTCGGAACAATTATAGGATATCTAGCGCAATCATTTTGCTGGATGCCTAGAATCATTATTTACTTTCAAAAGAGTAAGATATTTCTTAATAATTCGGTAGTAAATTTGTCGATATCTGCAAATGGTGTATCCTACCTTTAAAACTGTTTGTCTGTGGCCAAATTCATAGAGCTGTTAAGACCACACAATTGCTTAGCACCAAAAAGTCATGCTCAAAAATAATGGGTTACCAGCATAAAACTCCATGTGCATTTCATGCTAAGCAAAAACCAACTGAATATAAGTCAAGAAACAATATTTGTTACCTAAAAATTTGGTTTCAATTTTCATGCTAAGCAAATTGTTGTGCATAACAGCTCTATGAAATTAACCCAAGTCTGTTGTCAGTCTTTTTTGTTTTTGCATAAACGTCATTATACCGGAATAAACACGAACGTAGTCGAGGCCTAATCAATTTCCTGCTTCAAAGATTATTTCGGGCATGCAGAACAAAATTGAGGTCTTTAACAATGTAAAATATCCAAGGCCAATAGTAATTGTACTCTGAGAGGGCTTTGTTGGTGCCTACATGTACCTAGGTGGGGCGAGGGTGTTTTGAAAAAAATATTTACACCTTGAGTGGGTGGACACAAAAAACATGTGAACTGATGCAATCCCAATCACTTCCGCAATCACAATCTGTCACTTTAACATTGAAAATCTCCGATCATGCATAATTTCTCCCAATCATACACGCATTGCCAGATATTTGTGGGGGTGTTTAAGGGAACGGCCTAATAAACCAAATATTATTCATTGTATTTCATTTTAACAAGGCACTATTGCAAGGAATCTCTTAATTCCAAAATCTAATACTGTTGTAGAACTTTACCTACTTTATCTGTTGGTTGGTTTGATTAAATGTTTAAAAAGGTAGGATACACCATTGGTAATTGCTTTAATTATCATCAATGGGTGGATTTGAGGGGTTGTATTTTATAGTAAATATCGTTTAACTGAACTGTCCGAAGTTTTACAATCATGGATGCTGAGAAAAGCAAGAAAAATGGCAATTGTTTTCAACCGGTGTCAGGCAGTGGTTCTTAACCAAAATGATACATACAGCAGTCCTTCTAATTTGAAAATCACAGTCGTGTGAAAAAAGGCACACCTGGATTTGTGTGACGTGGGATTTTGTATACATGTGTCTGTGGTTCAAGCTGGGACTAAACAATATACCGGTAGCTTTTTTATGTGCATTTGGTTTTTACAGTAAATCCATTTTGTCTTCACCGACATACACAAATTATGAAGTTTAATAATGTTGTAAATGTCCCATAATGATGCCGAGAGGTGCGGCACAGTGGGATTCAGGCGTGTGATTATTCACACTTCTAGGGTAGCTTTTAGGCGTGCGATGGCGTGGGGGTGCGATCGCACCCCTCAAATCAGAAGGACTGATACAAATACATGTAATTTTCTTTTTGTATCCTTGTGGACACATTGCTTTGTTCTCGTGTACAAAATGCTAAATAAATCCACAACTTTTTTCAAAATGTTCCTATATCAACCACAATTAATTTTGACCCATACCCTATACACTAACGCTAACGCTAACCCACATCCTAACCCTAGTTGTCGAGTGATTTTGATATTCAATTGAATTCATATAGCTATTTCATGAAAAACCTTGTTGAGACCTTTACACCTATAGATAGAAATTACCTTGTGGAAACGTATTCATTCCCACTGTCCCCATTGTGTTCACATCACCACAGGGTACCGTATTTCTCGCCACAAACACGCATACATGTACTGGTACATATGTAAACATAGGCAATCGTCGACCCCCTGAAGTCTCTTTTTTGTTTATACTAAAGGCAACATGTAATAAGGATTTTTTTTGCTTAAATCAATAAAGTATGATGTTGACAACAACATTATGTGTGTGGTTGTGTTTATTTTCTGTGATAAATGACAGAAAATAATTGTTGAAAATTTTGGTCAAACCACTCCGCCCCTCGAAGGGAAGCTTCATCAACATAAAACTTTGTGTGGGGTATGACGAAAATCGAGGCAGAGACTCGCCGCGCTGCTACCCAGCCTATCGTATACTGACTGCGCGCATTGCAACAAGTGTCCGTCTTTACATGTTTTTTTAATTCTGAATCAGGGTAAAAATACAACAGTTTTCGGTCATGCCGACTAGGTGTGTAGCTGCTAGGTGTAGCAAAACTAGTAAGGATGAAGTAAGGCTTCATTTGTTTCCGGCTTATCTTAAATATCGGAGGATTTGGACAGCCAAAGTAAAGCTTACCAGAGCGAAGTGGTCCGGGCCTAGTAATTTTCGGCCCTCTGCAGCGATCATTTTGAGCGGCCGTGCTTCGACCTATAGAGTGCCTAGAGGGACCCCATCTTTATCCTCGCTCGAGTCCGTGTCTGAATAAGAAATACTGGATTCGAATCAGACGAATCAGTACAGTTTTGTCGGATTCACCAAAAACCGAGGAAGAACTTCACGATCGTGCATGTGAAATTCGATTACCGTGCACAAAGCGTACGCAATTCGTACACTGTGGGTGCATCAACACACAACAATGTGCATACGTGACCACGCGAACCCGTCTCGTACCTGGCCACGCGAACCCGTCTCGTACCTAGACGTCGCATACCGACTATCGAGAATTTGTCCGGGTCCTGCCTCGGTTAACGTCACTCATTTTTAGTGGCCGCGAAATTTAAAAAGGGGGGTCAATTTTTTGACGGCAAATTACCACCCTAAACG
>JBAIAA010001623.1:0-45990 GCA_037893245.1 Crossaster papposus
TATCACGTCGGCTACGCTTCACAACGCAGCGCGTTTTTGCATAGGCAGCTTTTTTTTTGCTCCTTCAATTTTTTGCTATAAGCGTGGCCATTATGGCCGATGAGGCCGTTATTCAAGTGAACCCGTCAGAAGACGAGAGCACTTTTATGCATTTAGAGAAGGAAATTGCAGGAGCACAACATGTGAGTAGTGCTATTCAGGTGCCTGCTGTGCCAGCTAAAAAGCGAGCCTGCAAGCGCAAGAATGTTGCCCCTGCGACCCCTGCTCTCTCGAGCAAGGCCACTTCGTCCGCGTCCGTGCCCGCACCCGACTCGAACCTGCACGCTGCTGTAGCCCAGCTGCAAAACACGGTTGCGACTCTAGCAAGTGCATTCAGTAGCTTTTCGAATGAATCTGTTGCTATCGGCCATGGTGCGACTCCTGTAGACAAGGGCACTGAAGAAGGCGAAATTGTAGATTTTGATTTATTTTATGACAGGCCTGCACCCGACAGGGGCAATAATTTGGCTGATAGTGGTCTTGTACCCGAGAGGGACAGTTTTTCAGATCGTGTTCCGAATTGAGGTAATTGTGAGGTAGAATCCCCCAATTAAACGATTGAAATGATGTTTGATTGGGATTCTGCCGAATCTTTTACCGAAATGAGGAATCACGTGGCACCCTCCCAAACTGTTACCTTTTGTGTGTCATGTTACGCAGCCTTTAAGACATGTATTTTAACTTGTCATTTTGTCCGCCCCTTGGGTGGGCCAGTGTAATGCTTTTTACTTTAAACACTGACGAGGTTGCGTGGGGAGGGCTCTTATATAGCAGGGACTCCTATTCACTTCTCTTTGTTATACTTTGAATGCGTGGTATGTTTCCTACCAGAGAATGCAATCTCACGTGATTCCTCATTTCGGTAAAAGATTCGGCAGAATCCCAATCAAACATCATTTTAATCGTTTAATTGGGGGATTATACCCTACGTCGTGCACTTGAGGGAAAAATACCCAACCTGTATATATATAGGTTTTCCCGGCTATTTTGAAACATGTTTTATTTAATTTTATCATATATAATATCATCTATACATTGTTCTGTTCTATCTTATGTAGAGTCAGGAAATCAGACTACAAAAACATGATTGGTTTTCCTGAACTCTCCAGCGTCAACGCGAACCCAAAGCGTCGAACAAGTCAGTATTATTTGATGCAACACACTACCCCCCCCCCCCCCCCCCCCCCGTAGCTCGAAACCGTATCTTATAGACGAAATGCGCAACACTCTGTTGGCGTTCATCGTATATCGGCAAGTACTCAAACGTACGTAGTTTGCCACGTCAGCCAAGCAGCCGCAGACCACAGACAAGGTTGACGTCATAGCCAATCTACAGCCAATCAGGAACGAGCTTGCACTTGCGAGGAAAGTAGAAGCCATTTTAATTGGTGCAAGATTACATCATGGGCAGAGCTAACACTAGAAGCGGGTAACGTAACAGCCAATGAGCATTCCCTGGTAATTACAGTTTCTAGCTAAATGAAAACACGGTCTTGGAAACTAACGAAAATATCACATTGAAACTGAACAATGAATACCATCTCGTCCGTAAACAGTCGCGAATCGTTATGAAACAGCGCGGCACCGCGAACAAACGGAAACGGGTTCTAGTAACAAACACAGACTTCTCAGTAGCAATCAAGGTTGGTCTAGGCAATTACACAGACGTGTAAACAACAAACCTTTAGAAAACGAAACGTACCCAGAGGGTCGAAAATTTTTTGAAAGAATTAAAGATAATGCAATGAAGGCAACAAGTCAGTTGGCATGAAACAAATTACTCTATGCCTTTTAAATGTATGGGTTCCCCACGGTGTAGTCAGAAAAATTTGTTGTACCCAACATTATACCCTACGTCGTGCACTTAAGGGGAAAATACTCAACCTGTATATTATAATTCAAATTTATAATAATAGCAACTCTCACATTAATATTTTTCAGTTTTACACGTTTTTACAAAACCAATTAATAAAAGAAACAAATCACATTTTTAACGGTCAGTATATAAAACATTTGCCAATATATATTTGTAAAAGCCAAAATTATCATGAAATAATTTACTGAATTGTTAAGGAATGACGGTCTGAAACATCATGTAAAATCATGGCTCCTGCATAGTGTGCTGACATTTTCAAGTAAATTGGTATTTTTGTATTACACTTCTCAACTATTGGCAGTCTTTCGAATCACAGTGTTTCACAGTCTGTCAATCCTGGCCAGCTTGAATTGGGTGTTGTGTGTTTAGTTAGTTCTGTATATTCTGTGTAATGCTTTTATTTTGTTTCTTTTTCAATTACTGCTCCTAATTATTTATAATTACATTGTATTTAGTTATTCCATATTATCTTTGCAATTGATTACACATCTGTGAATGGTTACAAGCCAGCTAGACTGATTCCCCGACCATACAATTCTCCCAAGGTCTAAACAATGTTCTGTTCCATCTTATTTGGAGTCGGGGAGCAAGACTACAAGAGCGTCGAACAAGTCAGTGTTATTTGATGCAACACACTAACCCCCCCCCCCCCCCCCCCCCAGGAACGAGCTTCAACTGAACAATGAATACATCTCGTTCGTAAACAGTCGCGGATCGTTATGAAACAGCGCGGCACCGCGTACAAACGGACTCGGCTTCTAGTAACAAACACAGACTCCTCAGTAGCAATCAAGGTAGGTCTACGCAATTACACAAACGTGTAAACATCAGACCTTTAGAAATAGAAACGTACCCAGAGGGTCGAAATGATTAAAGATGATGCAATGAAGGCAGTAAGTCAGGTGGCGTGCAAGAAAATAATATATGCCTCTTAAATTCATGAGATCCCCACGGTGAAGTCAGAAGAATTCGTTGTACCCAAGATTATACCTCACAATTACCTCAATTCGGAACACGTGAGATTGCATTCTCTGGTAGGAAACATACCACGCATTCAAAGTATAACAAAGAGAAGTGAATAGGAGTCCCTGCTATATAAGAGCCCTCCCCACGCAACCTCGTCAGTGTTTAAAGTAAAAAGCATTACACTGGCCCACCCAAGGGGCGGACAAAATGACAAGTTAAAATACATGTCTTAAAGGCTGCGTAACATTTTCAAGTAAATTGGTATTTTTGTATTACACTTCTCAACTATTGGCAGTCTTTCGAATCACAGTGTTTCACAGTCTGTCAATCCTGGCCAGCTTGAATTGGGTGTTTTGTGTTTAGTTAGTTCTGTATATTCTGTGTAATGCTTTTATTTTGTTTCTTTTTCAATTACTGCTCCTAATTATTTATAATTACATTGTATTTAGTTATTTCATATTATCTTTGCAATTGATTACACATCTGTGAATGGTTACAAGCCAGCTAGACTGATTCCCCGACCATACAATTCTCCCAAGGTCTAAACAATGTTCTGTTCCATCTTATTTGGAGTCGGGGAGCAAGACTACAAGAGCGTCGAACAAGTCAGTGTTATTTGATGCAACACACTAACCCCCCCCCCCCCCCCCAGGAACGAGCTTCAACTGAACAATGAATACATCTCGTTCGTAAACAGTCGCGGATCGTTATGAAACAGCGCGGCACCGCGTACAAACGGACTCGGCTTCTAGTAACAAACACAGACTCCTCAGTAGCAATCAAGGTAGGTCTACGCAATTACACAAACGTGTAAACATCAGACCTTTAGAAATAGAAACGTACCCAGAGGGTCGAAATGATTAAAGATGATGCAATGAAGGCAGTAAGTCAGGTGGCGTGCAAGAAAATAATCTATGCCTCTTAAATTCATGAGATCCCCACGGTGAAGTCAGAAGAATTCGTTGTACCCAAGATTATACCTCACAATTACCTCAATTCGGAACACGTGAGATTGCATTCTCTGGTAGGAAACATACCACGCATTCAAAGTATAACAAAGAGAAGTGAATAGGAGTCCCTGCTATATAAGAGCCCTCCCCACGCAACCTCGTCAGTGTATTTTTGGTGGCATATCACGTCGGCTACGCTTCACAACGCAGCGCGTTTTTGCATAGGCAGCTTTTTTTTTGCTCCTTCAATTTTTTGCTATAAGCGTGGCCATTATGGCCGATGAGGCCGTTATTCAAGTGAACCCGTCAGAAGACGAGAGCACTTTTATGCATTTAGAGAAGGAAATTGCAGGAGCACAACATGTGAGTAGTGCTATTCAGGTGCCTGCTGTGCCAGCTAAAAAGCGAGCCTGCAAGCGCAAGAATGTTGCCCCTGCGACCCCTGCTCTCTCGAGCAAGGCCACTTCGTCCGCGTCCGTGCCCGCACCCGACTCGAACCTGCACGCTGCTGTAGCCCAGCTGCAAAACACGGTTGCGACTCTAGCAAGTGCATTCAGTAGCTTTTCGAATGAATCTGTTGCTATCGGCCATGGTGCGACTCCTGTAGACGAGGGCACTGAAGAAGGCGAAATTGTAGATTTTGATTCATTTTATGACAGGCCTGCACCCGACAGGGGCAATAATTTGGCTGATAGTGGTCTTGTACCCGAGAGGGACAGTTTTTCAGATCGTGTTCCGAATTGAGGTAATTGTGAGGTAGAATCCCCCAATTAAACGATTGAAATGATGTTTGATTGGGATTCTGCCGAATCTTTTACCGAAATGAGGAATCACGTGGCACCCTCCCAAACTGTTACCTTTTGTGTGTCATGTTACGCAGCCTTTAAGACATGTATTTTAACTTGTCATTTTGTCCGCCCCTTGGGTGGGCCAGTGTAATGCTTTTTACTTTAAACACTGACGAGGTTGCGTGGGGAGGGCTCTTATATAGCAGGGACTCCTATTCACTTCTCTTTGTTATACTTTGAATGCGTGGTATGTTTCCTACCAGAGAATGCAATCTCACGTGATTCCTCATTTCGGTAAAAGATTCGGCAGAATCCCAATCAAACATCATTTTAATCGTTTAATTGGGGGATTATACCCTACGTCGTGCACTTGAGGGAAAAATACCCAACCTGTATATATATAGGTTTTCCCGGCTATTTTGAAACATGTTTTATTTAATTTTATCATATATAATATCATCTATACATTGTTCTGTTCTATCTTATGTAGAGTCAGGAAACCAGACTACAAAAACATGATTGGTTTTCCTGAACTCTCCAGCGTCAACGCGAACCCAAAGCGTCGAACAAGTCAGTATTATTTGATGCAACACACTACCCCCCCCCCCCCCCCGTAGCTCGAAACCGTATCTTATAGACGAAATGCGCAACACTCTGTTGGCGTTCATCGTATATCGGCAAGTACTCAAACGTACGTAGTTTGCCACGTCAGCCAAGCAGCCGCAGACCACAGACAAGGTTGACGTCATAGCCAATCTACAGCCAATCAGGAACGAGCTTGCACTTGCGAGGAAAGTAGAAGCCATTTTAATTGGTGCAAGATTACATCATGGGCAGAGCTAACACTAGAAGCGGGTAACGTAACAGCCAATGAGCATTCCCTGGTAATTACAGTTTCTAGCTAAATGAAAACACGGTCTTGGAAACTAACGAAAATATCACATTGAAACTGAACAATGAATACCATCTCGTCCGTAAACAGTCGCGAATCGTTATGAAACAGCGCGGCACCGCGAACAAACGGAAACGGGTTCTAGTAACAAACACAGACTTCTCAGTAGCAATCAAGGTTGGTCTAGGCAATTACACAGACGTGTAAACAACAAACCTTTAGAAAACGAAACGTACCCAGAGGGTCGAAATGATTAAAGATAATGCAATGAAGGCAACAAGTCAGTTGGCATGAAACAAATTACTCTATGCCTTTTAAATGTATGGGTTCCCCACGGTGTAGTCAGAAAAATTTGTTGTACCCAACATTATACTCTACGTCGTGCACTTAAGGGGAAAATACTCAACCTGTATATTATAATTCAAATTTATAATAATAGCAACTCTCACATTAATATTTTTCAGTTTTACACGTTTTTACAAAACCAATTAATAAAAGAAACAAATCACATTTTTAACGGTCAGTATATAAAACATTTGCCAATATATATTTGTAAAAGCCAAAATTATCATGAAATACTTTACTGAACTGTTGTAAGCTCCTGGTGTGTAAGCTCCTGGTGTACTGACATTTTCAAGTAAATTGGTATTTTTGTATTACACTTCTCAACTATTGGCAGTCTTTCGAATCACAGTGTTTCACAGTCTGTCAATCCTGGCCAGCTTGAATTGGGTGTTTTGTGTTTAGTTAGTTCTGTATATTCTGTGTAATGCTTTTATTTTGTTTCTTTTTCAATTACTGCTCCTAATTATTTATAATTAAATTGTATTTAGTTATTCCATATTATCTTTGCAATTGATTACACATCTGTGAATGGTTACAAGCCAGCTAGACTGATTCCCCGACCATACAATTCTCCCAAGGTCTAAACAATGTTCTGTTCCATCTTATTTGGAGTCGGGGAGCAAGACTACAAGAGCGTCGAACAAGTCAGTGTTATTTGATGCAACACACTAACCGCCCCCCCCCCCCCCCCCCCCAGGAACGAGCTTCAACTGAACAATGAATACATCTCGTTCGTAAACAGTAGCGGATCGTTATGAAACAGCGCGGCACCGCGTACACTCGGCTTCTAGTAACAAACACAGACTCCTCAGTAGCAATCAAGGTAGGTCTAGGCAATTACACAAACGTGTAAACATCAGACCTTTAGAAATCGAAACGTACCAGAGGGTCGAAATGATTAAAGATGATGCAATGGAGGCAGCAAGTCAGGTGGCGTGCAAGAAAATAATCTATGCCTTTCAAATTCATGAGATCCCCACGGTGTATTCAGACGAATTCGTTGTACCCAACATTATACCCTACGTCGTGCACTTGAGGGGAAAATACCCATACCCCGTGTGGCAAAACGGCAGACGTTTAACAGAGCATAAAGAACAATTTGTTCCGAGTCTGGTTTGACACGTGATAATGAAACCGTTCAGGGATTAACAAAAGGCTGGGGTAAAGCCAACGTGATGTTTCGCTCACGCATGCGCAAACTCGCCTTGACGTCATTTTCGTTAAAGGATAACTAAACCTTTTCGCCTGATAGCAATATACCCAGCACGATATGAGACCGAGGGACTCCCCACCATACCCATACACTCTCTAGACTATTGTTACCTCCCCACCTCCCTCCCCCCACCCCACCTCCCCTAAGAACCTAAAAGCATTCCTTAGAAACCACAACACAATTCCGCAAGCGCAATTACCACCACAAAGGAGGGGGGCCTCCATCTCATTTCTTGCTTCATATTAATAGCAACGCACGTCTTGAACACGCGTTGGTGAATTTTAGGTTGGGTTTCTTCATACTCAGTGTTAATCAGCAATTTGTTGATATAATTGATAGGTAAATAAAATATTAAACATATATTTCAAAATCCTGTAAAAAAATGACAGTAGAATTGTTTTCTGGTAGCTCTGTCTGCCCTTGCCAGATACACCGACAGCTAAAATATAAGCCAACTTTTGAGAGGAAAACAATTCTTGTTACCTTTTCTTATTTTCCATCATTTCCTGATCTGTTACAAGACGTCCAAATCATCCGTGAATGTAGGAAGTTTATTCACCTTCAAATCCGCCGCTTTTAGTATAAATCCTCATCGGAGTAAACATCTTCATCGGATATGTCCGAAAACATACTGGTTTGAATCACCATCAAAATAAATTGGCGAGTCAGTTCTTGAGGGTCACACAACATTATCTCCAACGTATGTTTACTCAAAAATATGTACGGATAATAATCACTGGAAGAGACACTTTGGTGGAGTTTAATAGCAGAAACACCCGACGCGCAAGAACGTATGGCAGCAAATGACTTCGATGTCCAACGTACTGTGCATTAAAAACGCCCTCATTTAAACCCAACCTTTATTCCATTGTTTGGTTACGCAACACTGAGACCAGACAGAGCAAAGCTTTCACATACCCAAGTCAGTAGCTCGTATACCACTGAATAAATGGACTCAATTCATCTCAAACCTTGAAGCATTAGTAAGAATAGATACTTGTTGTTCCTTTGAAATCTTGACAATGGGTGTGAAAGGAACGTAGTATAAATCAATCAAGCAGCGACAATGAGAACTCAAATATTGCGGTTCAGATTCACTTGGGAGTCTTTTTGTTTAGGTTGTTTTGTTTTAGCCATAAACGTGTCACACTGACTAGTGGACAAATTGTCAGCTTAACCCAGAAAGTAATAAACATTGCACTACTTTCATTCACTTCCGAAGTAAATATTCTCAACCCGGTGCTTAAAACGAGTGGCCAAATGTTGAAATTGAATGATAAATTACTAAACTAGTTTGGTATTAAAAGCGTGCAAATTGTTTTCTCGCACGAACTTGAATGCGAGAGTTGGTGAATTTGAATGAATTGTGTTTCAATAACCTATTATGTTTTAGCGTAGTCGTTTATACTTATACTTATACATTTATTTGTTGGTGGCGTTTTTTTTGTATATAGTCTGGGAGGCAGCGCTTGGAATCTATCGTTTCGTTTCGGGAAAAGGGTTTGGCACTTGTAAATGGAAGAGAGGTGTCTCTGAAGTAGTTTAAGACCGCGTGTAAGTATCCAAGGTGGCAGCAAGATACTTTAATTCACCAATCTCTCAAGGTACCCCCGCCTTGCTACTCACATCCCCCACATTTATATTTTGTAGAAACAAAGTATAGGCTGAGTAAAAATAAACGATTACATCAAAGTCAATTTTTTGAAATAGAATAAGTGTGCCCAAAATGTCCGGCTATTCTGAATAGATCATTCACATGTCATTATTGTTATATTCATTTATATTGAAAATCCCATTTTTGAAACACATGATTAATGATTACACAGCAACACGACAATCGACCTATATTCTATTATTTGCGTGCATTTTAATATACGTACACTCAATTGCAGAAAGTTCAAAGTGAACAAAAAAAATTGGCAAGGCGGGACTCGAACCTGCGACCTCCGCAACACCGGACTGGCGTTGTACCAACTGATCTATTTTGCCCTGTGTTTAGCGGTCTTTCAAATTGTTAGTATCTTTTCTTTGAGGGCGCTAGTCAGAAGTCATAAACACCAGAATACAACCTGGGGAGCGACATTGTGGTGATCACTCAATGGGGATATACATGGTAAACCAAATAGGTACATTTGCATACATTTCAAAGTGATCAAAGACATTTACCCACCTTGCCAATTAAAATTAAAACAATATATACATATTACGCACATAATTACCAGACTATTAAATTTAACATATTAGTTTAAAATTGATTGATATCAAGACACATTTGATCTGTGAATGCTGCCATTTGGCAACAGCCTAAACGAATTTAACATTATTAAAACAATCATACGCTTTTACCAAACCAATTTAGTCATTTATGGTTCAATTTCAACGCTTTCTCACCCTTTGATCACATTTGTTGAAGCTGTTGCCGAAAGTCAGCATTCACAGATCAATTTCAAAATTATGTTAAATAAATTAGTCGGATATGTGCATGAGTCGTGCACACACCAGTCAAATTTATTTCACATCAGTTTGAAATTGATTGATATCATACGAATTCGATCCCTGGATGTATGTTGCTTTACAGCAACAGCTTAGACTGTGGTGACGAATATTGGCGAGACAATGTCTAAATAGAGTGACCAACAATTTGCAATTAAATGGCAAATGACTTAATTTGTTCTGTAAAAGCGTGCGATTTTGTTGTATTTCTCCGGACAAAATTGAATACGAGAGGAGTTGATGAATTTGAATGAATTTTGTTTCAATAAACTATTATGTTTTAGCGTAATCGTTTATACTTATACCTATACCTTTATTTATTGGTGGCGTTCTGTTGATATAGTCTGGGAGCCAGCTCCTGTAATCTGTCGTTTCGTTTCGGGGAAAGGGTTGGGCACTTGTATATGGAAGGGAGGTGTCTTTCGAGTATTTTAAGACCAGGTGTAAGCATCCAAAGTGGCAGCAAGATACTTTAATTCACCAATCTCTCAAGGTACCCCCGCCTTGCTACTTACATCCCCCCAATTTATAATTTGTAGAAACAAGGTATAGGCTGAGTAAAAATAAACGATTAGGCCTACATCAAAGTCAATTTTAAGAAATAGAAAATAAGTGTGCCCAAAATGTCCGGCTATTCTGAATAGATCATTCACATGTCATTAGTGTGGGGCTAAACATTGAGATTGTGTAATCACCTGTTTATTGTTTTCTCCAATCATTTCTATTCCAAATCCCATTTTGATACACATAAATTAATTATTACACAGCAACACGACAATCGACCTATATTCTATTATTTGCGTGCATTTTAATATACATACACTTAATTGCAGAAAGTTCAAAGTGAACAAAAAAAATTGGCAAGGCGGGACTCGACCATGCGACCTCCGGAATTCCGGACCGGCGTTCTACCAACTGATCTATTTTGCCCTGTGTTTAGCGGTCTTTCAAATTGTTAGTATATTTTCTTTGAGGGCGCTAGTCATAAGTCATAAACACCAGAATACCGTGTGACCAGGGATCACGCCTAATTTTAAGATACAACCTGGGAAGCGACATTGTGGTGATCACTGAATGGGGATATACATGGTAAATCAAATACGTAAATTTGCATACATTTCAAAGTGATCAAAGACATTGACCCACCTTGCCAATTAAAATTAAAACAATATATATATATCACGCACATAATTATCAGACTAATGTTTTTAACCTAAGTTTGAAATCCACCGTATTTTTGGCCGCATGAGGGCGCTGTAAGACGCCATTTTCTGAGTACTAACACAGGCAAAATCGCGTTTATTGAAGTAGTTTTAGTAACTTCACTTTTATCTAAAAATTTAATATTAGAAAAAAAATATTTTGGAGCTGTAAGAATATTTAAACTGACGTGAATTATCTCCTAATCACTTTTAATTATACCCCCAAATACCGTGAGCACAGCGCCCTCAACGTTCAATAATACGGCCTATTGATTAATATCAAGACGAATTTGATCTGTGAATGCTGCCCTTCGGCAACAGCCTAAACGAATTTGACATTATTAAAACAACCATACGCTTTTACCAAACCAATTTAGTCATTTATGGTTCAATTTCAACGTTTGCTCACCCTTTAATCAAATTCTTTGAAGCTGTTGCCGAAAGGCAGCATTCACAGATCAATTTCAAACTGATGTTAAATAAATTAGTCGGATTTGTGCGTGAGTCAAGCACACATCAAACTAATGTATTTCACATAAGTTTGAAATTGATTGATATCATACGAATTCGATCCCTGGATGTACGTTGCCTTACAGCAACAGCTTAGACTGTGGTTACGAATATTCGCGAGACAAAGTTTAATTAGAGTGACCAACAAATTGCAATTCAATTGCAAATGACTTAATTTGTTTAGTAAAAGCGTGTGATTTTGTTGTATTTCTCCGGACAAAATTGAATGCGAAAGTTGGTGATTTTGAATGAAAATTTGCTTAAAAATAGCAGAGAAAACATATATGTTCTATTACGAGACTCCACACTGTACAACTAAATAAATTTATAATGATATCGCAATTTGTATTTTAGTGACGCCAAATACCAAACTTTAAAATTGTTTTACTAACTTCAAGGAAAGAGTGTGTTACCCCCCGCTTTTAGAGAACACTGCAAATGGTTTAAAAGCACTACTGTAGTGTAAGTTACTGCGGAATATTGTCTTAGATGACGTACCTTTTGTGTCATGAACATGGGTTTCTATAGTGTTTTCGTGTTTCGTGTTTTGTCATGCGATATTTGTTTATTTACAGAATATAATATATTTTAGTTCTATTATGCTGGCGGTTCTCTATTTTAATATACATACACTTAATTGCAGAAAGTTCAAAGTGAACAAAACAAATTGGCAAGGCGGGACTCGACCATGCGACCTCCGGAATTCCGGACCGGCGTTCTACCAACTGATCTATTTTGCCCTGTGTTTAGCGGTCTTTCAAATTGTTAGTATATTTTCTTTGAGGGCGCTAGTCATAAGTCATAAACACCAGAATACCATGTGACCAGGGATCACGCCTAATTTTAAGATACAACCTGGGAAGCGACATTGTGGTGATCACTCAATGAGGATATACATGGTAAACCAAATAGGTAAATTTGCATACATTTCAAAGTGAACAAAGACATTGACCCACCTTGCCAATTAAAATTTAAACATCACGCACATAATTATCAGACTAATGTTTTTAACCTAAGTTTGAAATCCGCCGTAATTTTGGTCGCATGAGGGCGCTGTAAGACGCCATTTTCTGAGTACTAACACATGTAAAATCGCGTTTATTGAAGTAGTTTTAGTAACTTTACTTTTATCTAAAAATTGAATATTAGAAAAATATATATTTTGGAGCTGTAAGAATATTTAAACTGACGTGAATTATCTCCTCATCACTTTTAATTATACCCCAAAATACCGTGAGCACAGCGCCATCTACGTTCAATAATACGGCATATTGATTAATATCAAGAAAAATTTGATCTGTGAATGCTGCCCTTCGGCAACAGCCTAAACGAATTTAACATTAGTAAAACAATCATACGCTTTTACCAAACCAATGTAGTCATTTATGGTTGAATTTTAACGTTTGCTCACCCTTTGATCACAGTCATTGAAGCTGTTGCCGAAAGGCAGCATTCACAGATCAATTTCAAACTTATGTTAAATAAATTAGTCGGATATGTGCGTGAGTCATGCACACACCAGACTAATTTATTTCACATGAGTTTGAAATCGATTGATATCATACGAATTCGACCACTGGGTGTATGTTGCCTTACAGCATTAGCTTAGACTGTGGTTACGAATATTCGCGAGACAGTGTTCAAATAGAGTGACCAACAATTTGCAATTAAATGGAAAATGACTTAATTTATTTTGTAAAAGCATGCGATTGTGTTGTATTTCTCCGGACGAAATTGAATGCGAAAGTTGGTGATTTTGAATGAAAAATTTGCTTAAAAATAGCAGAGAAAACATATATGTTCTATTACGAGACTCCACACTGTACAACTAAATACATTTATAATGATATCGCAATTTGTATTTTAGTGACGCCAAATACCAAACTTTAAAATTGTTTTACTAACTTCAAGGAAAGAGTGTGTTACCCCCCGCTTTTAGAGAACACTGCAAATGGTTTAAAAGCACCACTGTAGTGTAAGTTACTGCGCAATATTGTCTTAGATGACGTACCTTTTGTGTCATGAACATGGGTTTCTATAGTGTTTTCGTGTTTCGTGTTTTGTTATGCGATATTTGTTTATTTACAGAATATAATATATTTTAGTTCTATTATGCTGGCGGTTTTCTATTTTAATATACATACACTTAATTGCAGAAAGTTCAAAGTGAACAAAACAAATTGGCAAGGCGGGACTCGACCCTGCGACCTCCGGAATACCGGACCGGCGTTCTACCAACTGATCTATTTTGCCTTGTGTTTAGCGGTCTTTCAAATTGTTAGTATATTTTCTTTGAGGGCGCTAGTCATAAGTCATAAACACCAGAATACCGTGTGACCAGGGATTGCGCCTAATTTTAAGATACAACCTGGGGAGCGACATTGTGGTGATCACTCAATGGGGATATACATGGTAAACCAAATACGTAAATTTGCATACATTTCAAAGTGAACAAAGACATTGACCCACCTTGCCAATTAAAATTAAAACAATATATATATATATATCACGCACATAATTATCAGACTAATGTTTTTAACCTAAGTTTAAAATCCGCCGTATTTTTGGTCGCATGAGGGCGCTGTAAGACGCCATTTTCTGAGTACTAACACATGCAAAATCGCGTTTATTGAAGTAGTTTTAGTAACTTTACTTTTATCTAAAAATTGAATATTAGAAAAATATATATTTTGGAGCTGTAAGAATATTTAAACTGACGTGAATTATCTCCTCATCACTTTTAATTATACCCCAAAATACCGTGAGCACAGCGCCCTCTACGTTCAATAATACGGCATATTGATTAATATCAAGAAAAATTTGATCTGTGAATGCTGCCCTTCGGCAACAGCCTAAACGAATTTAACATTAGTAAAACAATCATACGCTTTTACCAAACCAATGTAGTCATTTATGGTTGAATTTTAACGTTTGCTCACCCTTTGATCACAGTCATTGAAGCTGTTGCCGAAAGGCAGCATTCACAGATCAATTTCAAACTTATGTTAAATAAATTAGTCGGATATGTGCGTGAGTCATGCACACACCAGACTAATTTATTTCACATGAGTTTGAAATCGATTGATATCATACGAATTCGACCACTGGGTGTATGTTGCCTTACAGCATTAGCTTAGACTGTGGTTACGAATATTCGCGAGACAGTGTTCAAATAGAGTGACCAACAATTTGCAATTAAATGGAAAATGACTTAATTTATTTTGTAAAAGCATGCGATTGTGTTGTATTTCTCCGGACGAAATTGAATGCGAAAGTTGGTGATTTTGAATGAAAAATTTGCTTAAAAATAGCAGAGAAAACATATATGTTCTATTACGAGACTCCACACTGTACAACTAAATACATTTATAATGATATCGCAATTTGTATTTTAGTGACGCCAAATACCAAACTTTAAAATTGTTTTACTAACTTCAAGGAAAGAGTGTGTTACCCCCCGCTTTTAGAGAACACTGCAAATGGTTTAAAAGCACCACTGTAGTGTAAGTTACTGCGCAATATTGTCTTAGATGACGTACCTTTTGTGTCATGAACATGGGTTTCTATAGTGTTTTCGTGTTTCGTGTTTTGTTATGCGATATTTGTTTATTTACAGAATATAATATATTTTAGTTCTATTATGCTGGCGGTTTTCTATTTTAATATACATACACTTAATTGCAGAAAGTTCAAAGTGAACAAAACAAATTGGCAAGGCGGGACTCGACCCTGCGACCTCCGGAATACCGGACCGGCGTTCTACCAACTGATCTATTTTGCCTTGTGTTTAGCGGTCTTTCAAATTGTTAGTATATTTTCTTTGAGGGCGCTAGTCATAAGTCATAAACACCAGAATACCGTGTGACCAGGGATTGCGCCTAATTTTAAGATACAACCTGGGGAGCGACATTGTGGTGATCACTCAATGGGGATATACATGGTAAACCAAATACGTAAATTTGCATACATTTCAAAGTGAACAAAGACATTGACCCACCTTGCCAATTAAAATTAAAACAATATATATATATATATCACGCACATAATTATCAGACTAATGTTTTTAACCTAAGTTTAAAATCCGCCGTATTTTTGGTCGCATGAGGGCGCTGTAAGACGCCATTTTCTGAGTACTAACACATGCAAAATCGCGTTTATTGAAGTAGTTTTAGTAACTTTACTTTTATCTAAAAATTGAATATTAGAAAAATATATATTTTGGAGCTGTAAGAATATTTAAACTGACGTGAATTATCTCCTCATCACTTTTAATTATACCCCAAAATACCGTGAGCACAGCGCCCTCTACGTTCAATAATACGGCATATTGATTAATATCAAGAAAAATTTGATCTGTGAATGCTGCCCTTCGGCAACAGCCTAAACGAATTTAACATTAGTAAAACAATCATACGCTTTTACCAAACCAATGTAGTCATTTATGGTTGAATTTTAACGTTTGCTCACCCTTTGATCACAGTCATTGAAGCTGTTGCCGAAAGGCAGCATTCACAGATCAATTTCAAACTTATGTTAAATAAATTAGTCGGATATGTGCGTGAGTCATGCACACACCAGACTAATTTATTTCACATGAGTTTGAAATCGATTGATATCATACGAATTCGACCACTGGGTGTATGTTGCCTTACAGCATTAGCTTAGACTGTGGTTACGAATATTCGCGAGACAGTGTTCAAATAGAGTGACCAACAATTTGCAATTAAATGGAAAATGACTTAATTTATTTTGTAAAAGCATGCGATTGTGTTGTATTTCTCCGGACGAAATTGAATGCGAAAGTTGGTGATTTTGAATGAAAAATTTGCTTAAAAATAGCAGAGAAAACATATATGTTCTATTACGAGACTCCACACTGTACAACTAAATACATTTATAATGATATCGCAATTTGTATTTTAGTGACGCCAAATACCAAACTTTAAAATTGTTTTACTAACTTCAAGGAAAGAGTGTGTTACCCCCCGCTTTTAGAGAACACTGCAAATGGTTTAAAAGCACCACTGTAGTGTAAGTTACTGCGCAATATTGTCTTAGATGACGTACCTTTTGTGTCATGAACATGGGTTTCTATAGTGTTTTCGTGTTTCGTGTTTTGTTATGCGATATTTGTTTATTTACAGAATATAATATATTTTAGTTCTATTATGCTGGCGGTTTTCTATTTTAATATACATACACTTAATTGCAGAAAGTTCAAAGTGAACAAAACAAATTGGCAAGGCGGGACTCGACCCTGCGACCTCCGGAATACCGGACCGGCGTTCTACCAACTGATCTATTTTGCCCTGTGTTTAGCGGTCTTTCAAATTGTTAGTATCTTTTCTTTGAGGGCGCTAGTCATAAGTCATAAACACCAGAATACCGTGTGACCAGGGATTGCGCCTAATTTTAAGATACAACCTGGGGAGCGACATTGTGGTGATCACTGAATGGGGATATACATGGTAAACCAAATACGTAAATTTGCATACATTTCAAAGTGAACAAAGACATTGACCCACCTTGCCAATTAAAATTAAAACAATATATATATATATCACGCACATAATTATCAGACTAATGTTTTTAACCTAAGTTTAAAATCCGCCGTATTTTTGGTCGCATGAGGGCGCTGTAAGACGCCATTTTCTGAGTACTAACACATGCAAAATCGCGTTTATTGAAGTAGTTTTAGTAACTTTACTTTTATCTAAAAATTGAATATTAGGAAAAAAATTATTTTGGAGCTTTAAGAATATTTAAACTGACGTGAATTATCTCCTTATCACTTTTAATTATACCCCCAAATACCGTGAGCACAGCGCCCTCTACGTTCAATAATACGGCCTATTGATTAATATCAAGACGAATTTGATCTGTCAATGCTGCCCTTCGGCAACAGCCTAAACTAATTTGACATTATTAAAACAATCATACGCTTTTACCAAACCAATTTAGTCATTTATGGTACAATTTTAACATTTGCTCACCCTTTGATCACATTCGTTGAAGCTGTTGCCGAAAGTCAGCATTCACATATCAATTTCAAAATTATGTTAAATGAATGAGTCGGATATTTGCGTGAGTCAAGCACACTAATTTATTTCACATAAGTTTGAAATCGATTGATATCATACGAATTTGACCCCTGGATGTATGTTGCCTTACAGCAACAGCTTATACTGTGGTGACGAATATTCGAGAGACAATGTTTGAACAAATACAATAGTAATAAATAAACTAATTAACCAGAACATACACGGACTTCATAATTCAGACGCACTATAATAAGGGAATAAATGTGTGTTCGAGAGGTTTTAATCACTCTGTTTAATACCGCTTGGAGTCTGGGTGCTGATAATTATCAGCACCCAGACTCCAAGCGGTATTAAACAGGGTGATTAATACCAACCGAACACACATTTATTCCCATTCATAAATACTTTTTTGTAAAATTCAGCCAAAAAAACCCCGATAATCCCTGGAAATTGTCGCAAGTAAATTTCGGTGTTTCGCCATTCTGTGTGTGTCAAATGACATGTTTCCGCATCTGTCGCTCTACACAATACATGCAATAAAGCGTATTTACTATGAACCAGACTATTACTGCCATTGGCAACCTCGTTCCCAGGGTGTCGAGCTGTACGCGCCCAACACTACCTGCTCTTATTATTGGACACGAGGTACGGTTGGAAATAAAGTGAGCCCTGGTGACGGGTGTAATGCGACATCGCGTGACATTGTTTTGTTGCCAGCTGATTTGGAACACTTCCAGCAATGCCTTTAACGTCCGTTTAATACCAGCCACGTGACGGGCTCTCGACCAATAGGAATGCCTAAACTGTCCCAGGTATTTATGAATACACATTAATTCATTAATTCAAGTGGAATACACGACATCTACGTACATTGTTTTATTATAATTATGATCTTAGTACCAACGAGGGGCATTATACGAGTATGCCTGGTACAGTGTTAACTGGTAACCGTTTGTTGTTGTTATGAACTGAAAACCATTCAAACTGTGACGACCGACCGTTCATTACTTTCCCAAACCGTGTACACATGTATAGCCATACATGATTCACGTGAAAAACGTAGGTAAAGAATACCTTTTTCCTTTTGAGATCTTTAGTCGAGTCATTGCAAAGAAGTTTTTGCCTCATATTGTTATTTTCTAACACAGTGGTCGCCTAAATCATTTTTTTAAGTGTTTAATCCATTAAGGAAAGTGAAATAAACGATCTCTGAAAAAAACACTCTGTCACATGTACGCGTGGGAATTCATGTACGCGTTTGTTTAAGACATCGGGCCCTATCGTAAGTCCGACGCCTGTTTCGTACACTTTACAGGTTGTGATTTGTTGATAGACACTGAAAATACGGAGAAAGTACATCTACCGTCGCGCTTGGGAAACACGCCAATGACCAATTATGTTTATATCAACCATTGCTATGACGTCACTCTACTGTTAAAAGTGTGGATTCGTATCGACGAATTGACGCTTCGGACAAAAGGTGTGCACCGACGGTTAAAATATAAGCCAAGATTATCGTTACCTTTTCCTATTTTCCATCCATTTCTGATCTGTTACAAGGGGTCCAAATCATCCATGATGAGTGTGGGAAGTCTATTCACCTTCAAATCTGTCGCTTTTGGTATAAATCCTCATCGGAGTAACAAACCTCATCGGATAATGTCCGAAAATACTGGTTTGAATCACCATCGAAATAAATTGGCGGGTCAGTTCCTAAGGGTCACACAGCATTATCTCCAATGTATTTCTACTCAAAAATGTGTACGGATCACCATCACTGGAAGAGACACTTTGGCGGAGTTAGCAGAAACACACCCAACGCGCAAGAACGTATGGCAGCAAATGACTTCGGTGCCCAACGTACTGGGCATTAGAAACGCCCTTATTTAAACCCAACCTTTATTCCATTGTTTGGTTACGCAACACTGAGACCAAACAGAGCTTTCACATACCCAAGTCGGTGGCTCGTATACCACTGAATACATGGACTCAATTCATCTCAAACCTTAAAGCATTAGTAAGAATAGATACTTGTTGTTCCTTTGAAATCTTGACAATGGGTGTGAAAGGAACGTAGTATAAATCAATCAAGCAGCGACAATGAGAACTCAAATATTGCGGTTCAGATTCACTTGGGAGTCTTTTTGTTTAGGTTGTTTTGTTTTAGCCGTAAATGTGTCACACTGACTAGGGGAAAAGTGTCAGCTTAACCCAGAAAGGAATAAACATTGCACTACTTTCATTCACTTCCGAAGTGAATATTCTCAACCCGCTGCTTAAAAAGGGTGACCAAATGTTGAAATTGAATGATAAATGACTAAACTAGTTTGGTATTAAAAGCGTGCGAAATCTTTTCTCGCACGAACTTGAATGCGAGAGTTGGTGAATTTGAATGAATTTTGTTTCAATAACCTATATGTTTTAGCGTTTATACTTATACCTATACTTTTATTTGTTGGTGGCGTTCTGTTGATATAGTCTGGGAGCCAGCTCTTAGAATATGTCGTTTCGTTTCGGGAAAAGGGTTTGGCACTTGTATATGGAAGGGAGGTGTCTTTGGAGTATTTTAAGACCAGGTGTGGGCATCCATGGTGGCAGCAAGATACTTTAATTCATCAATCTCTCAAGGTACCCCCGCCTTGCTACTCAACACCCCCACATTTATATTTTGTAGAAACCAAAGTATAGGCTGAGTAAAAATAAACGATTACATCAAAGTCAATTTTTAGAAATAGAATAAGAGTGCCCAAAATGTCCGGCTATTCTGAATAGATCATTCACATGTCATTATTGTGGAGCTAAACATTGCGATTATGTAAGCTCCTGGTTATTGTTTCCTCCACTCATTTCTATTCAAAATCCCATTTTGAAACAAATGAATAATTATTACACAGCAATACGACACTCGACCCATATTCTGTTATTTGCGTGCATTTTAATATACGTACACTTAATTGCAGAAAGTTCAAAGTGAACAAACAAAATTGGCAAGGCGGGACTCGACCCTGCGACCTCCGGAATACCGGACCGGCGTTCTACCAACTGATCTATTTTGCCCTGCGTTTAGCGGTCTTTCAAATTGTTAGTATCTTTTCTTTGAGGGCGCTAGTCATAATTCATAAACACCAGAATACCGTGTGACCAGGGATCGCGCCTAATTTTAGGATACAACCTGGGGAGCGACATTGTGGTGATCACTCGATGGGGATATACATGGTAAACCAAATAGGTAAATGTGCATACATTTCAAAGTGAACAAAGACATTGACCCACCTTGCCAATTAAAATTAAAACAATATATATATATATATCACGCACATAATTATCAGACTAATGTTTTTAACCTAAGTTTGAAATCCGCCGTATTTTTGGCCGCATGAGGGCGCTGTAAGACGCCATTTTCTGAGTACTAACACATGCAAAATCGCGTTTACTGAAGTAGTTTTAGTAACTTTACTTTTATCTGAAAATTGAATATTAGAAAAAATATATATTTGAGCTGTAAGAATTTTTAAACTGACGTGAATTATCTCCTAATCACTTGTAATTATACCCCCAAATACCGTGAGCACAGCGCCCTCTACGTTCAATAATACGGCCTATTGATTAATATCAAGACGAATTTGATCTGTGAATGCTGCCCTTCTGTAACAGCCTAAACGAATTTGACATTATTAAAACAATCATACGCTTTTACCAAACCAATTTAGTCATTTATAGTTCAATTTCAACGTTTGCTCACCCTTTGATCACATTCATTGAAGCTGTTGCCGAAAGGCAGCATTCACAGATCAATTTCAAACTTATGTTAAATAAATTAGTCTGATATGTGCGTGAGTCAAGCACACACTAGACTAATTAATTTCACATAAGTTTGAAATTGATTGATATTATACGAATTTGACCACGGAATGTATGTTGCCTTACAGCAACAGCTTAGACTGTGGTGACGAATATTCGAGAGACAAAGTTTAATTAGAGTGACCAACAAATTGCAATTAAATGGCAAATGACTTAATTTGTTTAGTAAAAGCGTGTAATTTTTGTGTATTTCTCTAGACGAAATTGAATGCAAGAGTTGGTTATTTTAAATGAAAATTGTTAAGAAAATAGCAGAGAAAAGTTATATGTTCTATTACGAGACTCCACACTGTACAACTAAATAAATTTATGATGATATTGCAATTTGTATTTTAGTGACCCCAAATACCAAACTTTAAAATTGTTTTACTAACTTCAAGGAAACAGTGTGTCCCCCCTGCTTTTAGAGAACACTGCAAATGGTTTAAAAGCACCACTGTAGTGTAAGTTACTGCGCACTATTGTCTTAGATGACGTACATTTTGTGTCATGAACATGGGTTTCTATAGTGTTTTCGTGTTTCGTGTTTTGTTATGCGATATTTTTTTATTTACAGAATATAATATATTTTAGTTCTATTATGCTGGCGGTTCTCTATTTTAATATACATACACTTAATTGCAGAAAGTTCAAAGTGAACAAAAAACATCGACCCTGCGACCTCCGGAATACTGGACCGGCGTTCTACCAACTGATCTGTTTTGCCCTGTGTTTAGCGGTCTTTCAAATTGTTAGTATCTTTTCTTTGAGGGCGCTAGTCATAAGTCATAAACACCAGAATACCGTGTGACCAGGGATTGCGCCTAATTTTAAGATACAACCTGGGGAGCGACATTGTGGTGATCACTGAATGGGGATATACATGGTAAACCAAATACGTAAATTTGCATACATTTCAAAGTGAACAAAGACATTGACCCACCTTGCCAATTAAAATTAAAACAATATATATATATATATCACGCACATAATTATCAGACTAATGTTTTTAACCTAAGTTTGAAATCCGCCGTATTTTTGGCCGCATGAGGGCGCTGTAAGACGCCATTTTCTGAGTACTAACACATGCAAAATCGCGTTTACTGAAGTAGTTTTAGTAACTTTACTTTTATCTAAAAATTGAATATTAGAAAAAATATATATTTTGGAGCTGTAAGAATTTTTAAACTGACGTGAATTATCTCCTAATCACTTGTAATTATACCCCCAAATACCGTGAGCACAGCGCCCTCTACGTTCAATAATACGGCCTATTGATTAATATCAAGACGAATTTGATCTGTAAATGCTGCCCTTCTGTAACAGCCTAAACAAATTTGACATTATTAAAACAATCATACGCTTTTACCAAACCAATTTAGTCATTTATAGTTCAATTTCAACGTTTGCTCACCCTTTGATCACATTCATTGGAGCTGTTGCCGAAAGGCAGCATTCACAGATCAATTTCAAACTTATGTTAAATAAATTAGTCTGATATGTGCGTGAGTCAAGCACACACTAGACTAATTAATTTCACATAAGTTTGAAATTGATTGATATTATACGAATTTGACCACGGAATGTATGTTGCCTTACAGCAACAGCTTAGACTGTGGTGACGAATATTCGAGAGACAAAGTTTAATTAGAGTGACCAACAAATTGCAATTAAATGGCAAATGACTTAATTTGTTTAGTAAAAGCGTGTAATTTTTGTGTATTTCTCTGGACGAAATTGAATGCGAGAGTTGGTTATTTTAAATGAAAATTGTTAAGAAAATAGCAGAGAAAAATATATGTTCTATTACGAGACTCCACACTGTACAACTAAATAAATTTATGATGATATTGCAATTTGTATTTTAGTGACGCCAAATACCAAACTTTAAAATTGTTTTACTAACTTCAAGGAAAGAGTGTGTTACCCCCCGCTTTTAGAGAACACTGCAAATGGTTTAAAAGCACCACTGTAGTGTAAGTTACTGCGCAATATTGTCTTAGATGACGTACCTTTTGTGTCATGAACATGGGTTTCTATAGTGTTTTCGTGTTTCGTGTTTGGTTATGCGATATTTGTTTATTTACAGAATATAATATATTTTAGTTCTATTATGCTGGCGGTTCTCTATTTTAATATACATACACTTAATTGCAGAAAGTTCAAAGTGAACAAAACAAATTGGCAAGGCGGGACTCGACCCTGCGACCTCCGGAATACCGGACCGGCGTTCTACCAACTGATCTATTTTGCCCTGTGTTTAGCGGTCTTTCAAATTGTTAGTATCTTTTCTTTGAGGGCGCTAGTCATAAGTCATAAACACCAGAATACGTGTGACCAGGGATCACGCCTAATTTTAAGATACAACCTAGGGAGCGACATTGTGGTGATCACTCAATGGGGAAATACATGGTAAACCAAATAGGTAAATTTACATACATTTCAAAGTGAACAAAGACATTGACCCACCTTGCCAATTAAAATTAAAACAATATATATATATATATCACGCACATAATTATCTGCCTAATGTTTTTAACCTAAGTCTGAAATCCGCCGTATTTTTGGCCGCATGAGGGCGCTGTAAGACGCCATTTTATGAGTACTAACACATGCAAAATCGCGTTTATTGAAGTAGTTTTAGTAACTTTACTTTTATCTAAAAATTGAATATTAGAAAAAAATATATTTTGGAGCTGTAAGAATATTTAAACTGACGTGAATTATCTCCTAATCACTTTTAATTATACCCCCAAATATCGTGAGCACAGCGCCCTCTACGTTCAATAATACGGCCTATTGATTAATATCAAGACGAATTTGATCTGTGAATGCTGCCCTTCGGCAACAGCCTAAACGAATTTGACATTATTAAAACAATCATACGCTTTTACCAAACCAATTTAGTCATTTATAGTTCAATTTCAACGTTTGCTCACCCTTTGATCAAATTCATTGAAGCTGTTGCCGAAAGGCAGCATTCACAGATCAATTTCAAACTTATGTTAAATAAATTAGTCGGATATGTGCGTGAGTCGTGCACACACCAGACTAATTTATTTCACATAAGTTTGAAAGTGATTGATATCATACGAATTCGAACCCTGGATGTATGTGTGCCTTTCAGCAACAGCTTAGACTGTGGTGACAAATATTCGCGAGACAATGTCTAAATAGAGTGACCAACAATTTGCAAATAAATGGCAAATGACTTAATTTGTTTAGTAAAAGCGTGTGATTTTGTTGTATTTCTCCGGACGAAATTGAATGCGAGAGTTGGTGATTTAGAATGAAAAGTGTTTAAAAATAGCAGAGAAAACATATATGTTCTATTACGAGACTATTTACTTTACAACTAAATAATTGTATGATGATATTGCACTTTGTATTTTAGTGACGCCAAATACCAGACGTTTAAATGTGTTCACCATTGGCCGAACTTACAGGAAAGAGTTTGTTACCCTCCGCTTTTGGATCATCCCCCAGATTTCGGTGGTAAGAATAAAAATAAAGTGTCTATCCTTTACCTGTATTAAGAACACTGCAAATGGTTTAAATGCACCACTGTAGTGTAACTTACTGCGCAATGTTGCCTTAGATGACGTACCTTTTGTGTCATAAACATGTAAACATGTGCCCCACCCCGATTTTCTCAGTTTTTTGATTTTTCACGCCCGCACATTTTTAGTTATCCCATCCTCCACTCACCGATATAGATTTACGCCACTGGAATTTATACCATAATTGTTGAATACAAAGCAATTATATTTTCAGCAAAAGCAAAACATTCTAGCACAATTTGTTTTGTGGCGATATTTTCTATTTGCATAATATAATATATTTCCAGCCTGGTGTTATTGTTCAGGTCTGTTATGCTGGCGGTTCTCTATATTTTGTCGAATGTCAATTTTCCGTTTTGGTTTCTTTGGAAAATGTTTTGTAGCGAATACGAACAGCGCTTATAAGCTTGAGCAGAACTAATCAAGTCGACATCCAAGCAACTCCAACCGCAAAGCAACACCACCACCCGCCCAGGCAGTAGGCTTAATGCGCACTGCCTTCGCCACTACACTCTCATCGAACAGGTTGGTGACCGGGGTGTCGTCATCAGTGTTACTGACGAACTCCTGAAATCAAAACGTTTACATTTAGCGGTGTCAATAATCATTCGGCGAAGAGGAGACCTTTAACAATTACAAATTGTTTCCCAGAAACGCAAACTAGTCTGCGCATTACAATCTCGTACGGTAGTTCTGCACGTTCTATGTACAGAGTCGACTAGTTGTTGGCGTATACATAATTTTTTTTAAAACTATAGACACGACTAACAAAACTGTTTAAATTTGTTTCTTCATCAAAACTATAATTCTAGGCCGACATTTTGTCTAAAACGAGAAGATAATGCAATGGTTTTCAGACGATATATAGATTAACGCACGTGAGATAAGACGACCCTCGGACCGATCTTAAGTTAAGACAAGTTAAGCCGCGTTGTTATGGAAGTTATGACAAGTTTAAAGCGTCTTAACTTTGGTCGCGAGTTAGGACGAGTTACTTTTTTTCTAAGACCCGTCTTGGTGTCTCGTGAAATCGGCCACATGTCCTGTAAATACCTGCAAAGCCTGTTAAGTTAAGATTAACATTTACCTTAATGTTGCCGTTTCCATCTGTTACGTGTTCATAGGCAGATGAGGGCTGCTTCTGATACGCCACCGTGTACCGTTTCACATGGTAATACGGCCCTCCCTGTGTGATCACTCCTGTCAACACTGTACTCTCAACGAGGTCCACCTCTATCCAGGAACCAATGGAGCTATGTGCACAGAGTAAAGGGATGAATAGGAACCATTAGATACGCGTATGGGATACGTATGTGGCTTGAAAACAAATCGCCTGTAAATCGCCATTGTTGTTATATCAGCTGATACATATAACAACGTGTACATGTAACACCATGTGGTAATTCTCTTTAGTGAGTTGTGTGGTTCTAAAAAGGACCAGAGGTTTGAAGGTTTGCATGGCAAAATAGCAACAGGATAACTAGTTTGCGGTAGCACCATGTGGAAATTCTGTCTAGTGATTTGTGTGGTTCTAACAAGAAACAGAGGGATCTCAACGTCTCGGACAGAATGCCCTGCCCTTCGTAAGGAGACTGAGGGATTGAAACGGTGAAGCGACATCTGGCGCTCCACCCACCATCACCTCCCAGTCCGATGGGTCCCATGTACTCTAGGACACGTAGTTCTCCAGCCTATGGATCTCCTATACCCTTGGCAACTTTCCATTTCGGTCCCTTCTTCCAAACTTACACGCCTCAGTGATCATCAAGCGTCCTGCATGAGTACCCTTCAGTTGCATCCCTCGTACACTTTCCAGGATCAATATAACCCCGCTTCACCGTTGGAATCCCTTAGTTTCCTGAGGACGGGCAGAGCGTACTATCCAAAATGTCGAGTTCCCTCCAATTCCTTTGAGAACCACACAACTCACAAAATGCCACAAATCACGAAATGCCACATGTTCATGATGCTAGTACTGCAAACTACATGTACTTATCCTAATTACATATCATATTCAAATGTTTAGATGTGTAATGCAAGACTGATAACATTATAACACAACAACGCGATTTAATCGATTGCTTGAACGGATTTAAAAATAAAACACAATTATTGAAACTGTATAATAGTGTGCAATAATTGAGCGGCGCGTTGGGATTTGGCTAGATTTTGTTTAGATTAAAAAAAAAAATCAGACCAAAAAAAAAACAATACGAAAAAAAGTCGAGTCGGCGTTTTGATGATTATTAAACCATTTAGGCGCGTTTTGTGGCATTGTAATAAAGATACGTATCAGGCGTGGTATTTCACTTTAATGCCAACCTCGAGGGTGCCCATGCGCCGGAATCCCGGTTGAGGCGTGCCAGGTGTGGAGGATAACTACTGTGACTACTGGACGCTGTGATGCGATCATCTTGAATTGTCCCGTCCTCCATGCCAAGAGGATGCGGACTCAAACACTCTGTTGATAACAAACGAGAAAACAAACAAATGTGTTATTGATGTTTATGTCAAAAGATACCGATATTGTTATATACAAATAATAATAAATAAAATACATACAAAAACAATAAATAAATAAACAAACAAACAAACCCCAACAAACACTTGGCTTTAAGTAGTATTTAACATTTGGGAGAATATTTTTGGGATGAGACCATGCACAAACATTGGTGTTTTTTTTGTTTTTTTGTTTTTTAAAAGCCGATTATTACAGTATGTTGCGCAGTCGATGTGACGGGAGTTAGCATTAGCAAGGTGACTTACCGGGTGGTTTAGGCTCACTGTTTCCCCTGCAACGCTTCCGTATCTCTTGCATGACTTGCTTCATCCAGTGATCTGGATTATCAGGATCAGGTTCCGGTGGGGGACCGAAGTAACACGTCCTCTGCTCGCTCGCCACACCAGTCAAGAACACTTTGGATTTAATGAAACATGAACGAAACTTCCAAATAATCTCCCCATGTAGACACAGTGTAGTCTCCGTATGTTTATATAGGTAATAACAGTGCGAAGACCCGGTTATTACTGCGTGATAATGACCGGGTTGGGGGATGACCGCTGGTAATAGATCGAGCCGAGACAAATGGTCAAAATGCTCAACATTTCGTGACTTTTCTTTCGGCAATATTTCTAGCGTTTTGTGTTCATGTTTAGGGGCTATGTTTTAGCTTATGCACTGTACCCTGTTTCTTCAATATGTGTTGTTATTATAACCCATACTCTGAGACCAGACTAGCTGGCCACACCGTGCATAGCAACGCGCTGGCGTTAACAGACGACACGCGCATTTTGAAAAATGCTGCGCGTATATATATACAAACGTTCTACGCGTACATTTATAGCGCGCAGTATCAATATTTGACGCGTCCTTGTTACAAGTTACCGTAGAACTGTTGCATTCGGCCAATCATTGGCTTACATGATGCTTGATCAATGCTGGTTCAGAGTTACATTTATTCGCTTCTTCTTGAAAGCCCATGATATTACTACCTGATAATCCACTCCACGTGATCGAGTCTCGACCAATCAGAAGCCATTAACTCTCCTAGGTATTTATTAAAGTATAATGACACAAGAAGGTAGCGTTTTTGCAATTACAATGTACATGCACATTACACACATCCACATGCAAGTGTGTACACAACTCTTGAGGACAGAAGCACAATAAACAAAAAAGAGATTCAGTTTGCGGGCGTTCGCTTTTTGTTGAATGTTGTCCTCTGTAGGATATACCATTTGCAGATATCGAAAATATTAACTACCGAATTATTCAATCTTTAATTGAAAGTAAATAGTGATTGTAGGCATCCAGCACAAATATTGCGCTAGATATTCTGTAATTGTTCCGAACAAAAATGAATTTTATTTAACAAAAATTACGATCGCTGGACTGCGATCGCGCGAAAAAAAAACCAAGTACAACATAGGAACCACTGCCCGACGCCGGTTGAAAACGAACGCCGTTTTTCTTGATTGTCTCAGAATCCATGATTGTCAAACTTCAGACGATATTTACTATAGTAAAACGATATTGACTATAAAATACAACCCCCCAAATCCACCTATTCCTGTTAATTCAACCAATTACCAATGGTGTATCATACCGTTAAAATGTGAATTGGGTTAAGTTACAGTACATAAACAAAGGAAAACACAATATTGAATCCTCAGTCGTTATATAAAACACGACTGTGTGTATTTATCCCAGTTTTGTTTGTTTGTACTTTACATTATTTTCGGAACACCTCCCATATGTTTTGTACACGAATGGCAATCGGGGGCGTTTGGTAATATATGGAACCGTTTTGTTCTTTATTGTTCAAAGTCCCCTATTGAATGCAGAAATAATTGCAAGCAGATTCTTAACGAATCTGCATAACCAAATGTTGAGTGAAAAACATTTTCTCAATAAGTGGTAAATATCTTTAATAACCTAAATAGACAGATAACGGTAAGAATATTTCCCTACAAAGTAGTAAACATCATTGCACATTGCCGTTGGGCAATAACAACCAAACGGGGTAGGCAGATAATAATCAGTGTTGTAGTAGAGACCCTGATGTCCAAAACCGAGGGGACCGAGACTGAGACCGAGACCGAGGCGACCGAGACCGAGACCGAGAGGCGACCGAGACCGAGGCCGAGGCGACCGGGGCCGAGACCTAGACCGAGACCTAGACCGAGACCGAGACCGAGACCGAGGCTGAGGCGACCGAGGCGACCGAGACCGAGACCGAGACCGAGAGGCGACCGAGACCGAGGCCGAGGCGACCGGGGCCGAGACCGAGACCGAGACCGAGACCGAGACCGAGACCGAGACCGAGACCGAGACCGAGACCGAGACCGAGACCGAGACCCAGGCGACCGAGACCAAGACCGAGAGGCGACCGACACCGAGGCCGAGGCGACCGGGGCCGAGACCTAGACCGAGACCTAGACCGAGACCGAGACCGAGACCGAGACCGAGACCGAGACCGAGGCGACCGAGACCGAGTCCGAGAGGCGACAGCGAAGCGACCGAGACCGATACCAAGGCAATTGGGCCAAGACCGCGAGGCGACTGAGACCGAGGCGACGGAGACCAAGAGGCGACCGAGACCGAGGTCGAGTCGACCGGGGCCAAGACCGCATGGCGACCGAGACGGAGGCAACCGAGACCGAGACCACGAGGAGACCGAGACGGAGGCCAAGGCGACCGGGGCCGAGACCGCGTGGCGACCGAGACCGAGACCGCGAGGCGACCGAAACCAAAACCGAGGCGAGCGAGACCGCGAGGCGACCGAGACCGAGACCGCGTGGCGACCGAGACCGCGAGGCGACCGAGACCGAGACCGCGTGGCGACCGAGACCGAGGCGACCGAGACCAAGACCACAAGGCGACCGGAGCCGAGACCGAGGCGACCGGGTCCGGGTAGTGATTGTAGGCATCCAGCACAAATATTGCGCTAGATATTCTGTAATTGTTCCGAACAAAAATGAATTTTATTTAACAAAAATTACGATCGCCGGACTGCGATCGCGCGAAAAAAAACCCAAGTACAACATAGGAACCACTGCCCGACGCCGGTTGAAAACGAACGCCGTTTTTCTTGATTGTCTCAGAATCCATGATTGTCAAACTTCAGACAATATTTACTATAGTAAAACGATATTTACTATAAAATACAACCCCCCAAATCCACCTATTCCTGATAATTCAACCAATTACCAATGGTGTATCCTACCGTTAAAATGTACGATAAGTGAATTGGGTTAAGTTACAGTACATAAACAAAGGAAAACACAATATTGAATCCTCAGTCGTTATATAAAACACGACTGTGTGTATTTATCCCAGTTTTGTTTGTTTGTACTTTACATTATTTTCGGAACACCTCCCATATGTTTTGTACACGAATGGCAATCGGGGGCGTTTGGTAATATATGGAACCGTTTTGTTCTTTATTGTTCAAAGTCCCCTATTGAATGCATAAATAATTGCAAGCAGATTCTTAACGAATCTGCAGAAGAAAAAAAATTCTATACATTTATGCAATAACGGGCACAATAACTAAATGTTGAGTGAAAAACATTTTCTCAATAAGTGGTAAATATCTTTAATAACCTAAATAGACGGATAACGGCAAAACTAATTGTTGAGTAAGAATATTTCCCTACAAAGTAGTAAACATCATTGCACATTGCCGTTGGGCAATAACAACCAAAGGGGGTAGGCAGATAATAATCAGTGTTGTAGTAGAGACCCTGATGTCCAAAACCGAGGGGACCGAGACCGAGACCGAGACCGAGGCGACCGAGGCGACCGAGGCGACCGAGGCGACCGAGACCGAGACCAAGACCGAGGCGACCGAGACCGAGGCCGAGGCGACCGGGGCCGAGACCTAGACCGAGACCTAGACCGAGACCGAGACCGAGACCGAGACCGAGGCGACCGAGGCGACCGAGACCGAGACCGAGACCGAGACCGAGACCGAGACCGAGACCGAGACCGAGACCGAGACCCAGGCGACCGAGACCGAGACCGAGAGGCGACCGACACCGAGGCCGAGGCGACCGGGGCCGAGACCTAGACCGAGACCTAGACCGAGACCGAGACCGAGATCGAGACCGAGACCGAGGCGACCGAGACCGAGACCGAGAGGCGACCGAGACCGAGTCCGAGACAGCGAAGCGACCGAGACCGATACCAAGGCAATTGGGCCAAGACCGCGAGGCGACTGAGACCGAGGCGACGGAGACCAAGAGGCGACCGAGACCGAGGTCGAGTCGACCAGGGCCAAGACCGCGTGGCGACCGAGACGGAGGCAACCGAGACCGAGACCACGAGGAGACCGAGACGGAGGCCAAGGCGACCGGGGACGAGACCGCGTGGCGACCGAGACCAAGGCGACCGAGACCAAGACCGCGAGGCGACCGAAACCAAAACCGAGGCGAGCGAGACCGCGAGGCGACCGAGACCGAGACCGCGTGGCGACCGAGACCAAGACCACAAGGCGACCGGAGCCGAGACCGAGGCGACCGGGTCCGGGTAGTGATTGTAGGCATCCAGCACAAATATTGCGCTAGATATTCTGTAATTGTTCCGAACAAAAATGAATTTTATTTAACAAAAATTACGATCGCCGGACGGCGATCGCGCAAAAAAAACACCAAGTACAACATAGGAACCACTGCCCGACGCCGGTTGAAAACGAACGCCGTTTTTCTTGATTGTCTCAGAATCCATGATTGTCAAACTTCAGACGATATTTACTATAGTAAAACGATATTTACTATAAAATACAACCCCCCAAATCCACCTATTCCTGATAATTCAACCAATTACCAATGGTGTATCCTACCGTTAAAATGTACGATAAGTGAATTGGGTAGTTACAGTACATCAACAAAGGAAAACACAATATTGAATCCTCAGTCGTTATGTAAAACACGACTGTGTGTATTTATCCCATTTTTTTTTTGTACTTTACATTATTTTCAGAACACCTCCCATATGTTTTGTACACGAATGGCAATCGGGGCCGTTTGGTAATATATGGAACCGTTTTGTTCTTTATTGTTCAAAGTCCCCTATTGAATGCAGAAATAATTGCAAGCAGATTCTTAACGAATCTGCAAAAGAAAAAAAATCCTATACATTTATGCAATAACGGGCACAATAACCAAATGTTGAGTGAAAAACATTTTCTCAATAAGTGGTAAATATCTTTAAAGATGGACTACAACGGAATAATGATAAAGGCTTTGTTGCCTTTTTTTGTTCGAGAAATGTATAATGATTACTAATATATCATTAGTATTCAATAAATCTTGTTCCTTATGCAAAAAAAAACCAAAATTGATCGGCGTTCTACGACCCAGAAAAACTCAGTTTCAGCAAAAGCCCTTAACTCATGAATAATTCATACGTTGTGTGTGACGTACTACCCATGACGATTTACCCGGGTCGATCGTGTGCGTGCATTTTTACCGTACAATGCAATGCGGAATAACAGCGGACAAGCTAGGCTATATTTTGGTACAACTATTTTCGACCGAAAAACAGCGAAAAATGTCCGATAGCAGCGAGTATTGGGAAGACCACAGTATAGATGAGGAAGAGGCATTTCGTGGAGGTACTTCTAAGGACAGTGATGGCAGCTCTAGCGATGAGGGGAGCTCACCAGACGAGAGAGAAGGCGATGACTCTGCGGCCACGGCAGACCCGGCGGTTGCCGATGACTCGGCCGACGTAGAAGCAGTAGGCCTGGTGGTAGTAGTACGAATTCTCTCGATGTTTGGCGCTTTCAATGTGGGGATCGATCCAGGCTTTAAACGAAACTTTGTTGTCAATCCCAGTGAATTTTTCAAAGCACTTGAAGGTTCAACACAGTCCTCTGAAAAATGTGCTGAACAAATCAAAGGCCTACTTCTTGCCGAGAAGGTCAGAAGGTGAAATCCTTTCGTGTAATATTTACGAACTTTACCCATTCCTTTGATAACGCAGGATCCCGCGGAAATTGCACAAAATGAATCTCTGGATTCTTCGAACAATTTCTCGTGCATCCAGTCCACCAACAACACATGAAGTTGGCATTATTGTAGCTGATAGTGATACACTATAAAAAAAAGATTCGTAAAAACTTCATGCCTCTGCATGAAAACGCATACATAATACACACGGAATAACATGGCGTTTTTTGTTTACTCTCGGTTGCTCATGGGTAGTACATCATCACTTTTCGCTGGTTTACAAGTCCGCTGGTACTATATCGTGGATTTCATTGTGGTTTTCAGTGGATCTTTGCCGGGAACCAGTACAGGGCGGGAAATTTCAAAATCGAAGAATCGAGGTCTAATTTTTTCGGTCAAATTGCAACAAAATTATTTAGAGAAAAACATGACCGTAACAATAAAGTGTTACCTGAACACAACATAAACAAGGTCCGATAATAAATTTAATGTGTGAGTTTTCGTTGTAGTCCATCTTTAATAACCTAAATAGACGGATAACGGCAAAACTAATTGTTGAGTAAGAATATTTCCCTACAAAGTAGTAAACATCATTGCACATTGCCGTTGGGCAATAACAACCAAACGGGGTAGGCAGATAATAATCAGTGTTGTAGTAGAGACCCTGATGTCCAAAACCGAGGGGACCGAGACCGAGACCGAGGCGACCGAGGCGACCGAGACCGAAAGGCGACCAAGACCGAGGCCGAGGCGACCGGGGCCGAGACCGAGACCGAGACCGAGACCGAGGCGACCGAGACCGAGACCGAGGCGACCGAGACCGAGACCAAGGCAATTGGGGCCAAGACCGCGAAGCGACTGAGACCGAGACGACCGAGACCGAGGCCGGGGCGACCGGGGCCGAGACCGCATGGCGACCGAGACTGGGGCGACCTGAGATAAAGACCGCGAGGCGACCGAAACCAAAACCGAGGCGAGCGAGACCGCGAGGCGACCGAGACTGAGACCGCGTGGCGGGGGAGACCGAGGCGACCGAGACCGAGGCGACCGAGACCGTGACCGCAAGGCGACCGGAGCCGAGACCGAGGCGACCGGGTCCGGGTCCAAGCCTTCCGAGACCCCGAGACTCTGTTAGGACGAGACCGAGACCAAGGCTGAGACCTCAAAAAAGATCTCGAGACGGCCTTGAGACCGAGACTAGGGCCAATATATTCATAAAAGCCTGCTAACATAGCAGCCAACTAAGCCTTAGCAGCCCGCTAAATCCGTAGTTTTCTGCTCCGTAGTTACCAACTAATTTTCTATTCATAAAACCTTGCTAAGAATATTGCCAGCTATAGTTGGCAGCTCGATATTTTAAGCACGCAGCTAGGATATTAGGCAGTTCCTCAAACCAAAAAACCCAAACAAATTGAATTTGCATGTCAATAGGGTAGGGTGATGTTTTGGATGGGTCAAATGACTTTTAGGAACAGCAGTAAATCCGATACATGAGGCCTATATGTATGCATTGAAATCTACACAAGCATGGCGATTTGGAAGGTAAACATGGTAAAGGGAAGAAACGTATAAAGCTAATTAGAGTGATGAAAAACTAAACTTATTTATAGCGGACAGGTTTGATGAATTGAAAAACGTTTTTGAGAGTAAGCACAAAGATGTCAACACCAATCGCAAGAAAAATGATGCTTGGGAAATTTCCTTACCCAGCATAGGGCTAGATTACCCACAACCAATATAACATTGGGAGATCTAAAAGAAAATAGGCTCTTAAAACTCAGATTTGAATCCATGAACCATGTCATCCAATGTCAAAACGTCCCGTACCGGACGATTTAGTTGCCAACTGGTGACTTGTAGACACCCCAGATCAACTATAACGTATAGCAGCCCACTTAGCAACAAACTAAGCTCAGCAAAGTTTCATGAATATCTCTTAGCTTTCAACTAGGCTCAGTTGTCAACTAGGGGCCATTTTAGCAGCCAACTAGGTTTAGCAGGCTTTTGTGAATATCGGCCCAGGTCTCGTGACTTGCAACACTGTTAACAATGCGATCATTCATCTTTGGGTTAAATTATCCACTTTTTTTGCAGTAAAGTCCTTAAAAGGTATAGGGTACACCATTTGCAAATATCGAACAATTTGACAACCGAATTATTAGGAAAAATAGGTATTTATTAAAGTATAATGACACAAGAAGGTAGCGTTTTTGCAATTACAATGTACATGCACATTACACACATCCACATGCAAGTGTGTACACAACTCTCGAGGACAGAAGCACAATAAACAAAAAAGAGATTCAGTTTGCGGGCGTTCGCTTTTTGTTGAATGTTGTCCTCTGTAGGATATACCATTTGCAGATATCGAAAATATTAACTACCGAATTATTAAGAAATATCTTTAATTGAAAGTAAATAGTGATTGTAGGCATCCAGCACAAATATTGCGCTAGATATTCTGTAATTGTTTCGAACAAAAATGAATTTTATTTAACAAAAATTACGATCGCCGGACGTCGATCGCGCAAAAAACAAAAACAAGTACAACACAGGAACAACTGCCCGACGCCGGTTGAAAACGAACGCCGTTTTTCTTGATTGTCTCAGAATCCATGATTGTCAAACTTCAGACGATATTTACTATAGTAAAACGATATTGACTATAAAATACAACCCCCCAAATCCACCTATTCCTGATAATTCAACCAATTACCAATGGTGTATCCTACCGTTAAAATGTACGATAAGTATATTGGGTAGTTACAGTACATAAACAAAGGAAAACACAATATTGAATCCTCAGTCGTTATGTAAAACACGACTGTGTGTATTTATCCCAGTCTTTTTTGTTTGTACTTTACTTTATTTTTAGAACACCTCCCATATGTTTTGTACACGAATGGCAATCGGGGGCGTTTGGTAATATATAGAACCGTTTTGTTCTTTATTGTTCAAAGTCCCCTATTGAATGCAGAAATAATTGCAAGCAGATTCTTAATGAATATGCAGAAGAAAAAAAATCCTATACATTTATGCAATAACGGGCACAATAACCAAATGTTGAGTGAAAAACATTTTCTCAATAAGTGGTAAATATATTTAATAACCTATATAGACGGATAACGGCAAAACTAATTGTTGAGTAAGAATATTTCCCTACAAAGTAGTAAACATCATTGCACATTGCCGTTGGGCAATAACAACCAAACGGGGTAGGCAGATAATAATCAGTGTTGTAGTAGAGACCCTGATGTCCAAAACCGAGGGGACCGAGACTGAGGCGACCGAGGCGACCGAGGCGACCGAGGCGACCGAGACCGAGACCAAGACCGAGGCGCCCGAGTTCGAGACCGAGACCGAGACCGAGAGGCGACCGAGACCGAGGCCGAGACCTAGACCGAGATCGAGACCAAGACCGAGACCGAGACCGAGACCGAGACCGAGGCCGAGGCGACCGAGACGACCGAGACCGAGACCGAGACCGAGGCGACCAAGACCGAGACCGAGAGGCGACCGAGGCGACCGGGGCCGAGACCGAGACCGAGACCGAGACCCAAACCGAGACCCAAACCGAGAGGCGACCGAGACCGAGGCCGAGGCGACCGGGGCCGAGACCTAGACCGAGACCTAGACCGAGACCTAGACCGAGACCGAGACCGAAGCTAAGGCGACCGAGGCGACCGAGACCGAGACCGAGACCGAGACCGAGACCGAGGCGACCGAGACCGAGACCGAGACCGAGACCGAGAGGCGACCGAGACCGAGGCCTAGGCAACCGGGGCCAAGACCGAGACCGAGACCGAGACCGAGACCCAGACGGCCGAGACCGAGACCGAGACCGAGAGGCGACCGAGACCGAGGCTGAGGCGACCGGGGCCGAGACTTAGACCGAGACCTAGACCGAGACCGAGACCGAGAGGCGACCGAGACCGAGACCGAGACAGCGAAGCGACCGAGACCGATACCAAGGCAATTGGGCCAAGACCGCTAGGCGACTGAGACCGAGGCGACCGAGACCAAGAGGCGACCGAGACCGAGGTCGAGTCGACCGGGGCCAAGACCGCGTGGCGACCGAGACGGAGGCAACCGAGACCGAGACCACGAGCCGACCGAAACGGAGGCCAAGGCGACCGTGGCCGAGACCGCGAGGCGACCGAAACCAAAACCGAGGCGAGCGAGACCGCGAGGCGACCGAGACCGAGACCGCGTGCCGACCGAGACCGAGGCGACCGAGACCAAGGCCACAAGTTTTCTTCTCTGTGGTTACTAACTAATTTTTTATTCATATAGCCTTGCTAAGAATATTGCCAGCTAGTTGGCAGCTAGATATTTTAAGCACTCAGCTAGGACATTGGGCAGTTCCTCAAACCAACAAAATTGAATTTGCATGTCAATAGGGTAGGGTGATGTTTTGGACAGATCAAATGACTTTTAGAAACAGCAGTAAATCTTACACATGAGGCCTATAAGCATGGCGATTTGGAAGGTAAACATGGTAAAGGGAAGAAACGTATAAAGCTAAATAGAGTGATGAAAAACAAAACTTATTTATAGCGGACAGGTTTGATGAATTGAAAAACGTTTTTGAGAGTAAGCACAAAGATGTCAACACCAATCGCAAGAAAAATGAGGCTTGGGAAATGTCCTTACCCAGCATAGGGCTAGATTACCCACAACCAATATAACATTGGGAGATCTAAAAAGAAAATAGGCTCTTAAAACTCAGATTTGAATCCATGAACCATGTCATCCAATGTCAAAAAGTCCCGTACCGGACGATTTAGTTGCCAACTAGTGACTTGTAGACACCCCAGATCAACTCTAACGTATAGCAGCCCACTTAGCAACAAACTAAGCTTAGCAAAGTTGTATGAATATCTCTTAGCTTCCAACTAGGCTCAGTTGTCAACTAGGGGCCATTTTAGCAGCCTACTAGGTTTAGCAGGCTTTTATGAATATCGGCCCAGGTCTCGTGACTTGCAACACTCTTAACAATGCGATCATTCATCTTTGGGTAAAGTATCCAATTTTTTGGCAGTAAAGTCCTTAAAAGCTAGGGTACACCATTTGCAGTTATCGAACAATTTTACAACCGAATTATTAGGACAAATCTTACTTTTTTGAAAGTAAATAATGATTCCAGGCATCCAGCAAAATGATTGCGCTAGATATCCTGTAATTGTTCCGAAAAATTGAATTTGATTTAAACCAAAATCCCGCAAAGCAAAGAACAAGAACTACCCGACACTGGCCGCTTGTAGTTTTTTTTTCGGCATCCATGATTGTAAAACATCGGACAGGTTTGTTAAACGATATTTACTCTAAAATTCAATCCCAAAAAAACACACATTCCTCATAATTATAGCAATTACCAATGGTGTATCATATCTTTCAATAGATTTTTGATGGATATTGCTTTAGAAACGAACAGTTAACAGACAACAAAAGGAGTAGGATGTATATAACACGTCCCTGATCCTGATGGAGCTTGCCCACAATTGCTCCCAAACAAGTCAAGGATTCGAGGAAATACCACATGGGACAGATATTCAATCTTACCTGCCATTCCCGACAGCATCAGAACCACAGCTGCTGCTCCGTTCATTCTCCAAGATTCAGGTGAATTCTGAGCGCCAATCCGCTGGGTGTATTTATCAACGACTCACACGCCAACGCCAATTATAAGCACGTATATAACTCGACAACAATCGGGAAGGCCTAAACTAAACCGAAGCTTTGCCCGAATAATGCAAAGATCGAGAATTCGTTTTGGATTTATTCATCAGCGACTTCAACGATCGATACACAACGCGACACAGCGCGACTTTAAAAGGCATGTAGAGCACTGAACGAGGAGCAGACGGATAGGAGACTAAATATATCGTAGCTCGAAACCGTATCTTATAGAAGAAATGCGCAACACTCTGTTAGCGTTCATCGTATATTGGCAAGTACTCAAACGTACGTAGTTTGCCACGTCAGCAAGAAACCGCAGACCACAGACATGGTTGACGTCATAGCCAGTCTACAGCCAATCGAGAACGAGCCTAAACTTGCAAGAAAGGTAGAAACATTTGGGATTGGTGCAAGATTACAGTATGGGCGGGGCTTATGCTGGAAGCGGGCAAGATAACAACCAATGAGCACATTCCCTGGTAATTACAGCTCAATGTCAATTACAGCTAATTAATTAGCTCAAACAGAGCAGGCACCTTTTGAAATTGAACAATGAACAATTTTTGTTTTATGTTTCCGCTGATGTAGATGGTACTTAATTAGAACGGAATTAAATGACGCGGCAAGTTTTGAGTCCTTTCATTTTAGTCTTCCCAACAAGAGCAATTACATCAACACGCTCCTGTAGGCACATACATTGTCATAATCTTTTATTAAAAGGAAGTCACTTCACAATAAATTATTTAAAGAGACACAGGACACGGAAACAAAGCAATAGCAATTTGGAACGCGCCAGTACCAGCGATAATTAAGCTCGGCGCTGCGCGCCTCGCCCGATTATCACGCATAATTGGCGTGTAGCCTCAGCCAATTACCTTTTATATAATGACGAGTAATGGTGACTCTCTTTCCCATGATTGAAGCTGTTTAATATTTTGTATTATTTTTTTATTTTCTTAGTTTCAATTTTGTTGGGTATAAGCTTCCGCTGATGTTGATGGTACCTAATTAAAACGAAATTAAATTACGGCGGCAAATTTTAGGTCCTTTCATTAGTCTTTCCAACGACAGCAGTTACATGCACGTTTGTTTATGGTGTAAATCGAGGAGTTACTTTTGTTCCTCTCGATAATTTTCTTTGTTTGTACTTTGTTTGTACTCAAACCTTTTGTCTGACGGCTCTCATTGGTTTTGTACACAAATCTCGGTCGGGGTCGTCCTCGATTCTAACCCTATAACCCCAATTCACCTTCGTGTCGCCAGGCATGTGTCCTCCATTTACACTATAAACAAACGCAACAACACGCGCGTATAGACACAAACATTTTATTTTCTCTAAGCATATATCTGCATAAGCCTTGGCCGTTTCAGGAACGGGTATCGGACGTGATTTTTTATTTAAAGGGGTACAGTAACTGTTCAGTTTTGTCTTGAGTTTATCATAAACAACATCCACTTCAGCAGGATCAGAGGCCAATTTCATAGAGCTGCTAAGGCTAAGCACACAAATTTGCTGAGCATGACAATTCGTCCTTTGCAAAAACAAGGTTACAGACCACATTTTCACCTGATCTTTATTGTTCTGGATTGATAATCAGCTGGTTTTTTTGCTTAGCATGAACAACACGTATAATTTTGGCTGGTACCGGTAACCTGTTCTTAATGAGCAAGATTTGTTTGTGCTAAGCAAATTTGTGTGCTTAGCAGCTCTATGAAATTGGCCCAAGGTAATGCTACAGGGGCCAATTTCATAGAGCTGCTAAGCAAAAAAACTTGCTTAGCACAAAAAAGTCTTGCTCATTAAAAACAGGTTACCAGCCAAAATTATTCGTGTTTTTCATGCTAAGCAAAAAAACCAGCTGATTATCAATCCAGAACAATAAAGATCAGGTCTGTAACCTTGTTTTTGCAAAGGACAAATTGTCATGCTAAAGCTACAGTCACATAGGGCTCCCTGCGAGTCACGGCGAGCCACGGCGTGAGAACCGTGACGAACCGTGGTCGATCGGGGCCACGCCGTCTTGACGCCGTCTTGACACCTTGGCACTCCGTGATAAGCCGTGATGAAACGTGGCGCGCCGTGGGCCAACAAATAATTTGTAAACATGCTTTAAACTACCGTGACTCGCCGTGAAGCGCCGTGAGGCGCCGTGACACCGTGATGCTCCGGGACGACACCGTCTCGGCGCCGTATTGACGCCGGGAGCACCGTGTTGGGGCCGTGTTGGGGCCATGACGTACCGGGAGTGTATTTTCGAGCACGGTGCATCCCGGCCTCGACACGGTGGACCACGGTGGACCACGGCAGAGCTACGGGAGCTCGCCGTGCAGCACCGGGAGCACGCCGTGTCGCACCGTGACGCACCGGCCCGACGCCGGGAGCTCGCCGTGGCAGACCGGGAGCTCGCCGGATTCCACCGTGGGGCATAGTGCCCTACCGGGGCGACGCCGGGAGCTCACCGGGAGCACGCCGGGAAGAAACCGTATTGTCGCCGTGGGTCGCCGGGTCCACGCCGGTGTGAAAGGTAATTATGTCCCCCCTGGTAAATGTGTCCCCCCGGACAGACTTACCAGGCCGTGACCCGGTAAATCTGTCCGGGGGGACACATTTACCTAGGTATTTCTGTCCCCCTCCAGGTAATTCTGTCTCCCTGCCCAACGTTAAACGTGTCCCCCTGGTAAAATTGTCCCGTGCAACGTCACAAGTCTAGCACCCACTAGACGCAACAACCAGTGTAGTATACAGGTCCACCCCTTCATGGTGCATCATTTGTGGCAGACTGTAGGATGTGTAGCGTACTACAAATTACAGGTGGTCAAAAGTGCTGCCACATTTCGTGCTGGGTATACAGAATTTGTACGCGTGCAAGAAGTCTGAAAATACTGATTACTGCTATTTTCCCTTTCGCGCAGAAACGTAGATCGGTTGATTTAATTAATACAGTTATTTATATTTTTATTTTTATTTTGATAAATCGATGAAGGGAACAGAAGTCCAAATAATAAATACCATGTGGGCTTGTCATTGAAATAACATCAAAATAACCACTTATGTGTGGAACATTGGGGGACAAAATTACCTAGAGAGGGGACAGAATAACCTGGAGGGGGACGGAATTAACGGCTCCAGGGGGACACTTTTTCCTAGGTAATTCTGTCCCCCCGGACAATTTTACCGGGGGACAGAATTACCGTCCACACCGGCTCCACCCCGTGGTTCACCTTGCTGGACGGTCTCGAGTCGAGCATCGACGATTTTTTTGCAATTTTCGTCACGGTGAGCCACGGCGCGGCCATTTTCAGCACCGTGACTCTCCGTGGGTCACCGGGAACACGCCGGCTTCTATGTGACTTAAGCTTTAGCAAATGTTTGTGCTTAGCAGCTCTATAAAATTGGCCCCTGGTAGCACTCCCGTGGCCATGCATGTTGCAATAACGTTACTCGCTGGCTAACGTTAGTTCAGAGTGTCAATTTTCACCACAGTTTTACAACCTTTTTCTTCATCAATTTCTGCTCAGGTGGTTAGTCAATTGCTTACCCAGGCCTCAGAGGGTATTTGGTTGTTCACCTCGTCGCCAATGTAGTGTACAATGCTTTACAATAACTTGGTTTGTAGTGGGAATAACACGGACAACAATTTGCTAATGTTCATGGTGCTCTGCCAATGTGCCATGTTGTAATCTCATAACAAATAATTATAATCATACAGTTGGTGTACATTGTGATACAAAGCTCTGTGCATGAACTATACGTTGTTAGTCCATCATCTTATGTAAAGAAAATAAATCTTGTCATATTTTTGTATACAATCTTGGAAAATGGAGGGACCCCGCGTGACATCTATGTCACACACAAAAAATGTGACATAGATGTCACGCGGGGTCCCTCAGGGATAAATTAGTTTATATAGTATTGTAAACATAAACAAAATTGTTGCCAGTTTTTATATTTGGTCCTGGGGTGATTTAGGGGCAAAAGTATGAAAATGTAATATAAGATATCGTTTATAGCAGCAAAGTGTCACTAATTAATTAATAACTTTTGTTTAATGTTGTTTTTGTATCCCATATTTTTAGTATTCCTAGTTCATCCCTTACATTTGAATCTGTAAAAAGTGCCTTGGCTTAGTGAACTGCTGCCACCTCTTCCTAAGGGTCACGAAACCCACCGCAGAACGTCTCATTTGTTTATGTAGAGTGATTTTTGTGCACAGTGTCCCATAGGGATTTTCCTATGCCATCTGCCACCTCCAATTACTTTTTTAGCCAATGTACACGAATACAAACTGTCTGTAAGTCATCACGTGGCAGGTTGTGATACGTCTGTGCTACTAGTGTTCTTTCGTTTTGGATGGTCTTATACAACATTAATAGACGATGTACGTCTCCTATCAAATCAAAAGCCGTGAAAAAAACAATATGCCCTCCCACCGGGGCCCCGTCCAATCGTTGGCCAGATGACGACCGGTCGTTACATTAGGCTTTTGTTATTACGTGTACTAAGGCAAATATAATGTTACATATTCAGCATGAATTAATTGATTTAAATTAAGGAAGCTTTTTCTGCGGTTTGTTATAACAGCAATGTAGGCCTACAGGGGACTCTGGATCTAGTCGTGGAATTTCCCATCTTTGTTCAATTTATATGCTTGTATCGCGCCCGTTGGAGTCAGCGGGGAACTTAAATTCTTCCAAATAGACACTTTGGGAGACAAATTAGCGATAGTTTTGATTCACTTGGGAGACAGTGGCACTTAGGGAGACATTTCAGTGTCTCCCTAAGTGTCTAGCTACCCCACAAAACGATATTTGGGAGTTATTTTTGCTCGGAGAAGACAGATTTGGGTCTAAATAGCATAAATATGAAATTTCGTGGAAAAAGCTCCAGGTAAAAACGGGTTAGGTTACAATAAAGATTGTGCACGACTCTATGGGATTGTCTCCCAAAGTGCCCATTTGGAGGTATAATAAGTAGCCTGGACAAACGCGTTGCTGCAATGATAGACCATGCATAGACATTTTCATTCATAATGGTTTGATGAAAGCCGCTACTACTAGTCAATAACAAATGTGATGCGATCAAGCAAAATCAGTCAAGTAGGCCTTGGTCATTTTTTGGGATTTTTACATTATTCTTTTGTAGCGTACTTCAGGCTCCATTCCAGTGAAAACCGCATGTGAATACGACCTTTGGTTAACCAGTTCGCGCCGGATGACGTATATAAACGCAAAAGTTTCCCTAAATTCAAAACGGATGACGCATAAACATGCCAAGTTCAAGTTCGAAAATGTATGTCAGCAGCGAGCAAGGCCGGAAATGCGTGGGTGTGCTTCCCGGCACTATCAGCCTGAACCCGCTTCGGATCGAGTTTCGTTAAAAATAATCCCGCCCGTGGGCTCGGCGATGTTAAAACAATCCCGGCCCGAACTGGAACAATTACAACCATTTGAACACCAGCACGTTACAAATAAAGAAACTGAGAAAATCATGTTTTTGTATCACTTCCCTTCTGAATTTGGTTAAAACAGTATTTTCATGTAAAAGAACATATTTTGGCCCGATCTGAAAACAAAAATTGCGGAGTTCCGACTGATGTTGATTGATCGAATCACAAATAACCACTGAACTTGCATCCACGCTCGACAGTGGCGTGCAAAGGCTTAATATTCCTCGCCTCTTTCTTGTTGTAATGTAAATTAGCCAACTCCAACCGCTCATTAATAATAAGCGCACGCTTTTGTTCTTTTAATCATTTTTCACCAAAGCTCCCTGCCTCAATACCGAGAACCGTTAATCGTCATTTAGGTGACTGATTGATACTATAATATTCACAACTTGGAACACAAACGGAGCGAAATTTTTTCAGCTTGTCAAAGAGGGAAAAGGCACACTTCGTTTCATTTGTGGCTTTTAGCTTAATTGAACTAGGAACAAATACAGGTAATATTTTATTTAGTTACTATGGGGATTTCGGTAATGATTGCCACGTCAAATGGTTTCCAATAAATCTTACAATTGTGCCTGCATACGAATAGTACAAAGACCGCAATTACTGTGTGAGGGTATTGTGGGGGGGGGGGGGGGGGGGGGGGGGGGGAGAATAGAAGTAAATATATTTTTATTTATTTTGATGCTACAAAATTGGTCAAAGTGTTAAATAGAATATTTAACAACAAGGCCTACTGTGTTGAAGTTTTGCTCAATTGATATTACGTTTCCTGTTTAGGGAAAAACTGCCAAATAATGCACATTTTGGGTTCGTTTGAGTTTTCTTTGCTGACGCATGGTTTCAAACCGTTTCTGGTGAAATTAGTTCACACGGGTTTAAAGGGATCGTATACGTTTGATAATTGGAACCCACTGTTTGTTTCAATCATATATAGTTATAGATATATACCGTAAAACTAACTGTAAACATTTCATTTCAAAAGGTGGTAGCTGATTTGAGATACTGCCAAAAATTCTGGAGCGGTTATGTCCACGCAGGAAGAATAATCTGCATTGGAATACACAGTCTGAGAAACGTCACTGCAGTAACGCTTCTCAGATTCAAATTTCAGGGTATAACAAGTGATATCTTTTTCCATAACCGCAGTACTTCGAAGTGAAAAGATTCTAAAAATGCATTATACTATCCAAAGCTGCTGTACTTCTTACCAAGTAAGTTTTTATTGCCATTAATTTTTGGATAAATTACCAAACGTATACGATCCCTTTAATGTATAAAGGGTACGAGCTTGTCAAAATGACAATTTGTTTCAATATCGATTTTTGGGCTTTAAAGGTAGGATACACCATTTGCAGATATCGACAGAAACTTACTACCTAATTATTAAGAAATATTTCTACTTGTTTAAAATTAAATCAAATGATTGTAGGCATCTAACAAAAATGATTGCGCTATATATCCTGTAATTGGACGGCGGATCGCGAAAAAACAAGAACATTTTTACAATACATCCATGACAGGTCAGTTAAATGATATTTAACCTTCGCCCCACTCACAAGATGCCACTACAGTACACTCCCCCCCCCCCCCCTCCCCCCCTCCCCTAATCAACCCGATCGTAATAATCAATCAATTACCGATGGTGTATTCTACCTTTAAAACATCTCACTCAAAATCATTCTGGCTTGCTTC